>PVJS01026858.1:0-26672 GCA_004027185.1 Glis glis | reverse complement strand
TCTACAACTGTAGAAAAGTAAATTTTTCCTGTTTAGGCTATTCAGTCTGGGTTTTATTGTTATGACAGTCCAAGCAAACTAAGAAATGTATGTGTATATGTGTATATATAAATAAGTATTTTAGAGATTTACACTGATTTTTATAAAAATCAGTGTCATCATAAATACAAAATCCAGGGTAGTTGTTTGCTCATGAGGGAAGAGAGGAGGATAATGTGTTAATAGCTCAAGGTAGATTCAGATGACAGGTTTGTAAAACTAAATATTTGTTAATGTCTGTATAATATTCATAGACAAAAATGAACATGTATGAAGCACACAACTTGATGAATTATCACAAAAGGAACACACCTGTGTACTATCAACCAGATAGTACACAGGTACTATCACAGCACCAGTCCTCCACAATGCCCCTCCTAGTCATTTTGTGTAAATAGAAATCTTATTCTTATTCTACTGCCACAATTACTCTTCCTTTGGCTTTCACCTCATAAAGATGGAATGAAATTAAAAGCCATATAATTTAGTTTTTTAATTATGTCACATAATGACAAGCAACTATAAGCTCAGATAATAATGAACCAGTCAACCAAGTATGACAGATAGATATCAACACACAAAGCATTGATACCACTTCAGAGAACTCCCTTTAGCCCCTTACAAGCCAATATCACCCAGAAGCAACCAGGAATCTCATTGCTTTAATAATACCCCAATGCAGTTCTGGAGGTATCACTGGCTCTGGCTCTAGCTTCACAGCTACTGCTAGACCTAGTGCTGGGCTGGTTATAGTTTGAAACTGGCGCTAGCTCCAATTTGGTCTGCAGGATAGCAGCAATCCTGGAACTGGATATAGCTAGGGATCCAGTGGTAGAGCTGACACGAGCTAACTCTAGTTCTGGAGTTGATGCCAGCTCTGGTGCAGATGCTGGAGCTGGCAATGAGCCTGGCTCTACCTCGAGAGCTAGTTGTAGAGCTGGCAATATATCATTGCACTGCATTTTGGAGAACCCCCAGTCAAACACTCCACCTCCAAGAAGTCCTCCCAGACAACTTTCTACCCAAATGAGGTGTCTGAAGCTATTCTTTATTTCTGGCCCAACATTAGACTCTGGAGTCTCCTCCTAGTGTGGCCTAGCTTGTACCTCTTCTTACAGGCCCATGTATATCCACCCCAATCCTTCTCACCCTACAGCTTTGCCTTAGTGGTCTCCCAGTGCCAGGAGAAAGTGGACACAGTACTCCAGTTCTTAGCAAGGCAGGTTGAGCTACATGTAGGCCACCAGCTGGTCTATACCAGCAAAGTGCAAGGACTCACAGAAATCTCTGTGAGTTGGTGCTGTTAGGGGCAGAGGATGGAGGAAATAGCATTGGGGAGAGTGAGGACAGCGGAGTCTGAGGCCTGCTATTTCCTCCGCATTGCTCTCCTGTGATACCCTGCTGGGTAGAGGGCTCCCGTGCTGACCTCCGGCCATCCTGAGGCTTGTCTCACCCTACACCACCTGCTGGAGGGGCTGGATGGGGTGAGAGAATGCCAAACCATTGGGGTCAGCCAGATCTTGGCTTTGGGAAAAATGCTTTCCTTGGATTTATTTCTGGGCCCTCTACTCTGTACCGTTGGTCTATATGTCTGTTTTTATGCAAGAGCCATTCTGTGGTCGCCACTAGGGATTTGTAGTATGTTTTCAAATCAGGTATTGTGATGGCTCCAGCTTTGTTCAACATTACATTGTCTATTATGGGTATTTTGTGGTTCCACTCAAATTTCAGGAGTGTTATTTCTACTTCTGTGAAGAATATCATTGGTATTTTTTATAAGAACTGCATTGAATCTATAGTCTGGTGTAATATGGACATTTTAACAATACAAATTCATCCAACCCATGGACATGGGATGTCTTTCTAATTCTTTTGTGTCCTCAATTTCTTTCATCAGTGTTTTGTAATTTTTACTATAGAGATCATGCACTTCCATGGTTACACTGATTCCCATCTATTTTATTCTATTCGACTTTATTTTGTGGCTAATGTGAGTGGGATTACCTTCCCCCATTTCTTTCTCAGCTAGTTCCTTATTGGTGTATAAAAAATTTACTGAGAAGGAAGCAAAAGATGGCAAGTTGGAGGAAACTACAGCAATGTTGCAGCTCCTGAAGAATGGAGTAAAACAACAGTTTTGCACCCCCAAACTGAGGTAGGAGGAGGGAGGGTATAAGGGGAGAGAGCTGGGGAGAAGAAAAGGAAGAACTGATGAAAGAAACAATTCAAATTATGCTATGCCAATGTATGAAGGTATCGCTGCCCATTTCACTATTTTGTATGGGAAGGAGTGGGCAGCAGGTTGGGACCTGAAGGGAAACACACCAAGACTTGTGTGCATGTGTGTGTGTGTGTGTGTGTGTGTGTGTGTTTGTGCACGTGCGTGCTGAGGATTGAACCCAGAGACATTCTACCTCTGAGCTACACCCCAATCCTATTTTATTTTTCGTTTTGAAACAGGATCTCACTAAGTTGCTAAGAGTCCCGTGACATTGCTGAGGCTAGTCTCAAACCTGCAATCTTCCTGTCTCAGCCTCTGAAGTCCTGGGATTACAGGCATGCACCACCACACCCAGCCTTGTGTGCATCTTTGTTTGTATGACTTTGAACCTCATTGTGATGTATAATTACAATACACCAATAGAAGTATTAACAAAACCTCAATGGTAAAAAACAACCCCATCAAAAAAATGGACAATTGAACCGAATAGACACTTTTCAAAAGAAGAAATACAAATGGACAATAATATGAAAAAAATCAACATTATTAGCAATCAGGGAAATGCAAATCAAAATTACACTGAGATTCCATCTAACTCCAGTTTACAAATAATAATAAATGCTGGCAAGGATGTGAGGAAATAGGAATCCTTATTCACTGTTGGTGGGATTGCAAGTTGGTACAGCCACTATGGAGATCAATATCGAATTTCTTCAGAAGACTGGGAATAAAACCACCATATAACCCAACTATACTATTCCTTGGAATCTTTCCAAAGGAACTGAAGTGAGAATACTATAATGATACATACATATCCATGTTTATAGTAGCACCATTCACAATAACCAAATTATGAAAACAGCCTCGGTATCCGTCAACAGATGAATGGATTACAAAAGTGTGGTATATACATACAGTGGAATTTAACTCAGTCATAAAGAACAAAATTATGTCATTTGCAGGAAAGTGAATGAAACTGGAGAATATTATTCTAAGTGAGATCAGCCAGTCACAGAGAGTGAAGGGTTGTATGTTTTCTCTCATATTTGTCAGGTAGGACGAAATTAGTAAACTTCAGATAAATGAGTAGGGACACCAGTAGAATCGTGAAAGGGGTTTGGGGGAGGGACATGAGGAGGGGAAAAAGAAGACTTGATGAAGGAAACGTTTCAAATAATGCTATGTTCATATATGAAGTTATTACTAATCTCAATAATATGTACAAGGAGGGGGAGGGATCTGGAAAGAAGCACACCAAATGCTGTTTGCGTGTATGTTTCTATCATTCTGAACCTCATTATGATGTAGAGTTACAATGCACGAATAAAGGTATATTAAAATAAATAAATAAAAAATATTCTGCAAAAATATAGACATATAGTATATGATCCATGTACCTATAACAGCAATAGGAGAAACAACATAGGTCTACAAAAATCAAACATGATGCAGTTTTCAGTACAGAGAGTTGGTGAAAGGAAGTACTATACAAATTAATTTTACATATTTAATTATTAATATGGGAAAATTTAATTACTTTTGTGCCTTACACCACACTAAAAATAACCAACTGCGTATATTTCAAAGACTGAAAAGAAAGTTCTAAAATTTCACATGAAAGTAGAGCATACTATCATTAGGTATATAAGATAGGAAGTCTTGTTTACTTGTTTATAATTAGGAGATATTTGGTTAAGCCATAGTGAAGAACCACATGTTTTACCAGCCAATGCTAATAGAAAATTCTATCAGAGGATGGAAATCTCCAATACTACAATAACTGGGTCCTGCTGAATTGTTATTTGCACTCCTAATGTGACACCATATTAATTAGGCCAGGTGCATGTGTTTCATTTAAGAGATGCAATTGACTTCTATTTTCCATAGTCATAAATGCCCCCTAGACTTTGACAATATCTTGCACATATAATATTATATATATATTATTTTTATGTTATTTCTATATTTTTGTAATCATTAAAGCAAAATTTCTTTTTTTTTTTTTTGCGGTACTAGGGATTGAACCCAGGGGCATTCTACCTCTGAGCTACACCCTCAGCCCTATTTTATTTTTTTTGTGGTACCAGGGATGGAACCCAGGGGTGTTCTACCTCTGAGCTACACCCCCGGACCTATTTTTTATCCTTTATTTTGAAACCGGGTCTCACGAAGTTGCGGAGGGCCTCACTAAGTAGCTGAGGCAGGCCACGAACCCGGATCCTCCGGTCTCCGCCTCCCAAGTACTGGGATTACAAGCGTGCGCCACTGTACCCGGCTAAAGCAAAATTTCAAATAAATGAGTAAAAGTATTTCTCAGATTTGAAAAATATTCAAGTGACTTACAGGTCTCAGAATTTGAACTCATATACATGGTAGTTTGAGGTCCACTTTCATTAAATAATGCTATCTTAGAAGCACATGGTTCGCCACTAAATCTCTCCTAAATTTGAATTTCCTCCTTTACATAGAATACTAGAATTAAAGGAATGATAAATAGAGTGATATCTGTCACAGTAATCAGCTTATAGAAATGAAGTTAACTACCTTTCTGTTGAGCAGAGGCAGTTTCTCAAGGAATAAAGGTAAAACTTTACTACATTTGTGCACTTGGGCAGGAAAGTGCCTTTTTCATTTTATAATAAAATATAGTTGAAGACCTGCATGAACTCATCAGGTTGCGTAGACTTCCGGACATTCTGCCTAGCCATTCCCAATACACACCCTGAGAGGCTGAACCTCTATACCAGTATGGAGAGCTCCCCCATGAAAACATCACCACCTGGAAGGCCTTTTAAAAATCTCCCCTCCCCTTGTAATCCCAGTACTTGGGAGGCTGAAACCAGAGGATTCGGGTTTGCCGCCAGCCTCAGCTACTTAGTGAGGCCCTCTGCAACTTAGTGAGACCATGTTTCAAAATAAAGAATAAAAAATAGGACCGGGGGTGTAGCCTGGAGGTAGAATGCCCCTGGGTTCAATCCCCGGTACCCCCCAAAAAAAATCTCCCCTCTTGTGTGTATATATCACATTTTCTTTATCCATTCATTTGTTGACGGACACCTAGGTTGGTTCCATAATTTGACTATTGTGACTTGTGCTGCTCTACACATAGGTATGCATGTATCACTGTAGTGTTCTGACTTCTTTTTAAAAAGATATCAAGGAGTAGTATACCTGGGTCAAATGGTGATTCCATTTCTATTTTTTAAGGACCCTCCATACCAATTCCCATAGAGGCTGTACTAATTTATCACCCCACCAACAGTGTATGAGTTCCTATTTCCCCACATCCTCACCAGCATTTATCATTGTATTCTTTTTTATGTTCATTTATTGGTGCATTGTAATTATACATTTTGATATATGGTTGTCATTCTAACTGGAGTTAGATGAAATCTCAGTGTAGTTTTGATTTTTACTCAGCCATAAAGAAGAACAAAATTATGTCATTTGCAGAAAACTTAATTGAACTAGAGAATAGTATGCTAAGTGAGATTAGCAAATCTCAGTAAGTCAAGGGTCATGTTTTGTCTCATTTGTGGAAACTAGAGGGAAAATAGGAAACAAAAGGGACTTCAGATCAAAGAGGAGAAAGACAAGAAGAATAGTGGAAGGGGATTGGTAGAAGGAGGGAGGAGAAGAAGGAAGATTGAGAAAGGAAACATTTCACACAATGCTATGACCATATATGAAGGTATCATTACCAATCTCATTAACATGAGGGAGAAGGGGGGAGTGGGGTAAGATGTGGAGGGAAACACACCAAGTGCTGTGTGCATGTATGTTTGAATCACTGAACCTCAGTATGATGTATAATTACAATGCACCAATAAAAGTATATAAAATACTCTCACTGCTTTGCCCATACCCACTTATCTTCCTAGGACCTAGAGGACCCCACTCAAGTTTCCCTTCACCACTTGGGTCCTGTATTCATTCTATCTGGACTACTGTCCTGAACTTTTACAGAAAGCGATCTCATGTCAGTTGTTATCAGGCCCAACATCTTCAAGAAAAAGAATCTCATATGTCTAGTTGTTATCACTCTAACACAACATAAAAAATGGATAATGGATAAGAAATTACAAACAGCTGGACAGCATAGGGAGGAGAAGAAAGGGAAAGGTTAGTGAACAGCTCCTGAATTATAGTTAGATAGGAGAAATAAGTTCTGGAGCTGTTTGCACAGAAGGGCAACTATAGATAATGATAAAATACTATGCATTTCATAAATGATAAATGATTCTGAATATTTTCACCACAAGTAGTAAAAAATTTCTGAGGAAATAGATATGATTTCCTTGATTTGAACATTATGCACAGTATACATGTACAGAAACATCATGATACCTAGCAAATATGCACAATTTTCATGTGTTAATTAAAACTAGGACTAAAATAAATAAAAATAAATTGAAAATAAAAGCATAAGTACATTTCTAATTAAGGTTATTCACAAAAATAAATTTGACATGTATTACAAAATTAAATACAAAAATGAAATCATGAATGCATCAGAAGAAATATTTTTGCTGTCTTGAGAAAGGTAAAATGCTTTTCTGCAAAAGTGCTATAGACCATCTCATTAAAAAAAATACTAGAGCTATGACTACATAAAAATTTAAAGTTTGGTGGAACAAGGATATTCTGCAAAAAGGAAAAGTGTGCAGGTGGATTTGTAAAAAACCTTTCCGAATACTATCAAGATTAACAAGACAATTAAACAAAGAGAAAAACCAAATCCAAGAAAAACAGGTTGAAAAGAGAGTGCCATATGAGGATTCAGCAAGAAACAGCAACTCAGGCAGGAAAGGACGCATGTGTGAGATTGAGAAAGTCTCATTATCCGGTAGTAAAAAACACAACGCCCTTCATGCTGAAAATGTTCCTCTGCTGAAGATATTTCTCAGAGCTCCTTTCATATCCCGATTCCTCAGACTGTAGATAAAGGGATTCAGCATGGGCGTGACCAGAGTGTACATCACAGAAACAATGACATCTTTGTCATTAGTGTTATTGACTGAGGGGACAAAGTATAACCCAATAATTGCTCCATAGTACAGAGAAACCACAGAGAGGTGAGAGCCACATGTGGACAGGGCTTTGCAGATCCCCTTGATTGAGGGATTCCTCAAGATGGTGGCCCCAATATGGCCATAAGAGACCAGAATACATACGAAAGGCAGGGTAATGACCATTGATCCTACGATGAAGATAACCAGCTCATTGACTGTGGTGTCTGAGCTGGACAGCTTAATTAAGGTAGAGAGGTCACAGAAGAAATGGTGAAGAGTGTTGTCTCTGTGGAAAGAGAGCCGGGCTAGGAGGAGAGTGTGCACAAGGGCGCCACCAAAGGATAAGATCCAGGACATAAAAACTAGCATATAACAGATGCTCTGGCTCATGATGGTGGTATAGTGCAGGGGGTGACAGATGGCCACATACCTGTCATAGGCCATTGAGGTGAGAAGGAAACTGTCGAGATCTGCAAAAAATAAGAAAAAATATACCTGGGAAATGCACCCAACGTATGAGATGGACTGACTCTGTGTCAGCATATTCATGAGCATCTTTGGAGCTGTGACAGATGAGAAGGAGATGTCAGTGAAAGCCAGGTGGCTGAGGAAGAAGTACATGGGGGTGTGGAGGCGAGAGTCCAGCCTGATGAGCAGGATGATGAGCAGGTTCCCCAGCACCGTGGTCAGGTACATGACCAGGAAGAGGGCATAGTACATGCCTTGCTGCTCTGGTAGGATGGGGAGCCCCAGGAGGAGGAACTCAGACACACTGCTTTGATTATCCCTCCTCATGCTCTTCTCTTTCACTGGGGATAGAAAAAGACATGGAAATGTGAAAGAATGAGAAGTCATTGTGTCTATCATATAATAAAAACTGGGTTTGAACTGGTCAGTATGTGCATTTTAGCCTGAATATCTCAAGTTTTTGGCCCCACTAATGAGCTATGATGGTCTGGAAAAAGATGCTATTTTTCCCCCTGGAAACAGCGCAGCTTATTTTGGGGGAACCTATGTAACATTGGAATGAACAGATCATTATCAAACTTGAGAAGCTCAGGAGCCCATAATGGAAATCTGAGTTTAGGAAATTAGGTACAAGGCCAGTACCTAAGGGAATTAGGAAATTAGGTAAAAGGCCAGTTTGATTATCAATAGCCAGATAATCAAAAACTAGTAGATGATCTCTAATATTCTGTTCAATTTTTTAAAACTTCCCCATGTTTCTGAAACATATTTGGCTGATGCTTTATTTCTAGGGATTGCACCAACATGAGAGAACCCAGTGGGTTGCTTTGGAGCTCCAAGATATATGGAGACGTGGTAACAGGTGGAGGCGAGGGCCTTAAGTTCATGAATCTGCTGAATAATATTACCAGGGGACATATCTTGTATACATCCACCAGTCCTTCCTTTAAGAATATTCTTTCCCACTTTACATTTTCAGTTTTCCATTACCCTTTTTGAAGGAGTTTTCATCAAATGTGGAGAATAAAGTTATTTCTCTTTCAAATTTCCTTCTTGTGTATTCCTTCAACTTAACTCAAATCCTCCTTTTTCAATTCTTCAGAACACCAGAAAATACTTGATTTATCTAGTCACATTCTGTGTATGCAAAAGAAAAAGCTCTTTGTGTCTGTCTGACATAATAAAATGATGTCTGGTCCTTTTTCATGGTTCCTAACCAAGGTTTTATACCATTGGTTCTTAATTCATCTTTTCTAGTCATATTTCTAAAATTTCGTATACTTTGTTAATACTATTATTTCTTTCTTTCTCTCTCTCTTTCCCTGTCTCTCCTTCAGATCAGTCGGTCTTAGACCAATCCATGTGAATAATCACAAAATAATAGGGAAAGAGAACATGATGATATGTCTGCTAACAATAGAATCCATATTCTATATAAAGATATTCAGTTTAAATATATTTGGTATGAGAGCTATGGAGGTGTCTCAAGTATGCATTCATCACTCATTTGGGGAGTTAACTAAAGTTTATATTAATGTGTTAATTTTCCCAACTTGATTATTTAAGAATTATTGAGAAGCCAGAGTATATAAGACCTTTTCTGACATAATAGAAAGTTTAAATTCTATTCTCAGAGTGATAGTACACTTATGTAAAGGTTTAAATAAAGAAGTGATTACAATTTTTAAATACTTTGCTGTCTACTGGGTAGAGATAAGATTGTAGCAAGACAAGAGTGTCAGCAAAAATCTTAATGAGAGGTTATAGTAGCAATTTAGATACAAAATAATACCTGTTTACACCTGAATTGTAGACACATAGATGAAGACATTTACAGATATTTGGTATAAATTTTGAAAGAAACCCCAACATGACTTAATGGAGGTTAAAGATACCCAAAGAGAGAAATGTTTTTCCAATACCCTCTCAAAAAGTAGATGTAGAATCTGTTTAAGAAAATTATTCTACATGAAGATTTGTTTTGCCTTATCCTCTCAAATTTTGGATAGATATTCAGTTGAAGATAAATTACTTGGGACTCTCATACCCTAGAGAGAGGAGGGGGAGAGTCTAGGGATCAGAAGCACACCTTGGACGCACACCAAAACAAATACAATGATACTACTGAATATAAATTCTACTCCTGCTCTGACATGTCCCTTTAGATGATGAGCACAGATACCTTCAGCTACAAGCCAGAGGATAGTTCTTTCATTTCTCTCTAGAAGACACAGAACACAGTGAAAGAAGTGGAGTCTCTAAGACACTCAAAGTCCCATCACGATCGACAGACTACTTATCAGCTCAGAATGAAGCAAGACAGATATATCGATAAACATTTGCTCATAGCTCCTGGGAAATTGGTGTGAGTTCTAATTTTACAAAATGAGGAGAAGATCCATGGGGAAATTGTACCATCCCCAACTCCAAATTAGAGACAAACATCATAATTGCTTCATTGCCTTTGTCTCCCTTGGGGGAAGAACTACTTGAAGCTGCCATAAGAGAGTTCACCCTTGCAGGCAGCTATTAGGAACCTGGTAGTTCACAAAACTTTTGGCCTTCTCGGGTCAATCCCTGGCACCACACACAGAAAAAAAAATTATGAGTCTTCAAGTTTCTCATTTGGTTAAACAGTATAACAAAAAGGATCTCTTGATTTAACAAATGGCAATGCTACTTCTTCACGTACCTAGAGGCCATTTCATAGAACTTCATCTATATCCTCTTCCACGCCAAGTTTCTCCTATATTTCTCAGTTCTATTCAAATCTTGTCCCAGTAACAGTTTACAAATTAATAGTAAAATGTACTCAAATATAAAGACATAAGAAAATTGAAAAATGGACAAATAAGATTAACAGAGATCTCAGAGAAAACAACCACAATTACTTCGACTATTTTCTCCTCATTAAAATGAAATGGGATTAAAGTCTCTATTTTGAAAAAGAGAAAATGGCGGAGTAGAGGAAGGTTACACTTCCCACTCATTCCATAGCTTGGAGTGGAAACAATGGGGAAACTCCCGCACAAAAATGGGAATGTCTGTAAAGAGAGGGCAGTTGAAACACAGTGGAATCAAGGGTTACAAGAGTCAGCAAGTGAAAATGGTTACATATTTCACAACTTGTAGGCTGAGATAAGAAAGGAGAGCCAAACAAAAGACCCTTCCACCCAGGGCACCTGAATCGGCCAGCACAGCCAATGGAGTCCTGAGAATGTCCCTGAGCAACAGAAGCCCAGTCCAGCCCAGCCTCCAACTGACTCCCATGTTGATTGTACTCTACTAATCTCTTTGTGGTAGAAATCATTCAACAAAGTCCCAAAGATCTGATCAAAATTAGACCCCAGCTCCTATAAGTCTTCTTTCAGATTCCTGCACTAGTCTTGATGTGAGTATATATAGATTTAGTCTGCCTGGACAAGTCTCCAGCAGATACTACCTCCCTCCCTACCTCACCTTGAAGTGGTGAACAGGGAATCTGAGAACCATTACATCTAGTTTTAACTCTAAGACTCTATACCCAGAAGCTTGGTAGCTATGCAAAGAAAGGAAGGGCTCAATATTCCCCAGCACTCATGCTCTCTAAGGAAGTCACAACCCAAGAAGAAATAAAAGGACAAACAGGCATAGGGCGTGACTATCTGCCCTTGCCCACAGATTCACCCATCTCAATGGAGACAGCTATGTCACTTTTCGTTCAGTAATTTGTTTGTTTGTTGTATTGTTTGTTTTGTTTGCTCTTACACATGCTGATTGGCATACACACACACACACACACACGTTGGTTCATTTATTCATTATAATTATTTTCTTTTTATTATTCGTCTGTCATTTGATTTTGTTTTATATTTGAGGATTAGTGGTTTTGCTAGTGGTCTCTTGGTCTTTGTAGTTTGTCTTCATCACCAACTTAAATAAAACAAACACTATTCAGACAGATAGACACTATTCAGAATCAGATAGACCCCAGTACAATAAGACTGGGAGATTTCAAAACACCTCTATCAACATTAGGTAGGTCATTTAGACAAAAGATAAGTAACAAATCTTCAGACCTAAAGAATACTATAAACCAAATGAACCTAACAGATATTTACAGAATATTTCACCAAACAACAGTTGAATTTACATTCTTCTCAGCTGCTTATGGAACCTTCTCCAAAATAGACCATATCCTAGGCAACTATTAGTAAATTCAAAAATAGATGTAATACCTTACATCTTCTCAGATCATAATGGGCTGATGTTAGAAATCAACAACAAGAATATAGAGAGGAACTACATTAACAGATAGAGATTGAATAATACACTTTTGAATGAGAACTGGATCATAGGAGAAATAAGGGGAAAATGAAAAAAAAATTCTAGAATCATATGAAAATGGGGACACAACAGAAATCTCTGAGAAACTACAAAGATAGTTTTAAGAGAAAAAAATTCTACCATTTGGGCCGGGTGTGCTGGCGCACGCTTGTAATCCCAGCACTTTGGGAGGCGGAGACCGGAGGATCCTGGTTCGCGGCCAGCCTCAGCTCTCTCTGTCTCTGTCTCTCCTTCTCTCTCTCTCTCTCTCCCCTTAGTGAGGCCCTCCGCAACTTCGTGAGACCCGGTTTCAAAATAAAAAGTATAAAATATAGGGCCGGGGGCGTAGCGCGGACGTAGAACGCCCCCCGGTACCACAAAAAAAAATAAAATAAAATTCTACCATTTGGTGCACACATCAAAACAATAAAGATTCCAAATAAACAACATAATGATGCATCTCAAGGCCCCAGGAAACAGACACTAACCCCAAAGCCAGTAGAATCAGGAAATGATTTAAATTAGAGCAGAAATTAATGAAATAGACAAAAAATACAAAGGGCCAGTATTCATTAATCCTTTACTTTCTGAGACTGGATAATTTCACTTAGCATAATATTCTCTATTTCCATCCATTTTTGTAAAATGACATAATTTTGCTCTTCTTTATGTCTGAGTAAAATTCTGTTATGTGTATATAGCAGTTTTGTAATCCATTCATCTGTTGATGGACACCTAGGCTGGTCCCATAATTTAGCTACTGTGAATTGTGCAGCTATAAACATGGATATCCATGTATAATTATAATATTCTCACCTCAATTCCTTTGGAAAGATACCTAGGAGTGGTATACCTGGGTCACATGGTGGTTCCATTCCCAGTCTTCTGAGGAACCTCCACACTGATCTCCATAGTAGCTGCACTAATTTGCAATCCTACCAACAGTGTATGCGAGTTCCTATTTCCCCACACCCATGCCAGCATTTGTTATTGTTTGATTCTTTTTTTTTTTTTTTGTGGTACCGGGGATTGAACGCAGGGGCGTTCTACCTCCGCGCTACACCCCCGGCCCTATTTTTTATACTTTATTTTGAAACCGGGTCTCACGAAGTTGCAGAGGGCCTCACTAAGGAGAGAGAGAGAGAGAGACAGGGAGAGAGAGAGCGAGAGAGCTGAGGCTGGCCGCGAACCCGGATCCTCCGGTCTCCGCCTCCCAAAGTACTGGGATTACAAGCGTGCGCCACCACGCCCGGCTTGTTTGTATTCTTGATGATTGCCATTCCAATTGGAGTTACATGGGGTCTCATTGTCAATTTGATTTGCATTTCCCTGATTGCTGGTGATGTTGAACATTTTTCATATATTTATTGACCATTTTTATTTATGCATTGTAGTTACATATCATAGTGAGATTCAGAGTGATTGAAACATACTTGCACACAGCATTCATTGTTTACCTCCGGTCCCACCCTGCTCCCTTTCCCTCCTCATAGATAATATTAACATTGATAAAGATAACTTCATATATGAATAAAGGATTATCTGAATCGTTTCCATCATCAGATCTCCTCTTTCACCTTCCCACCTCTCTCCCCAAATCCCTTTCCACTATTTTCCTAGCATCTCTCATCATTTTTATTTCTTCTTTTGAGAAGGATCTATTCAGTTCAACATAAGTTTTCCCCCATAAAATATTAAAATATTTAAATTACTAAAATAAAATATTAAAATTATTAAATTATTAAAATAAAATAATTAAAATAATGTATTGTTGAATTAACTAAAATGAAGTTCTGCTTGAAGTCGCATCATAGTGCCTAGAATTCCTGACATCCTGCCTAGCCATTCACCAGTCTACACCCAGAGAGACTGAACCCCTTTATTGGAATGGAATGGACCTATCACCCATAATCACATCACCACCTGCAATGCCTTTTAAAATTCTCTGCTCTCACTGCTATGCCTCACACCCATGTGAAGTTCTCAGACCTAGAGGATTCCGATCCACTTTCTGTTCAACATTTGGGTCCTGTACCCATTCAATATAGACCACTGTGCTGGCCTTTTACTGAAAGCCATCTTGTTTCAGTCTGTGACAAAGGCCTCTGTCTTTGAGAGGGGGAAAAGTTATGTGCCTCATTATCATCACTCTAAGAACACAACTAAAAATATTTTGGACCATTATTAAGAAATTACCAGCAGTTGGAGAGAACAGAGGGAAGGAGAGATGGGAAAAGGCTGGTCAATTGCTACTAAATTAGTCAGGAGGAAAAAGTTCCACTGTTCTATTGCACAATATGTTGACTAGAGATAATGATAATGTACTATATGCTTCAAAAAAAGCTAAAATAAAGGCTTTTGAATGTTTTCACCACAAAGAAGTATAAAATGTTTAAGGAAATAAATATGCTTACCATCATTTGAGCATTATACAACATACACATGTATCAAAACATCACATGGCACGTGTGATGTACATGAATATGTACAATTTTTATATGTAAATTAAAATGAATAAGAAATCACTAACAAAGGTAAAACTATATTTATTAAGTTTGCTAACAAAAATAAATTCCAAAATTATTAAAAATTATTCAAAAAAGGAAAGTCATGAACCTAACAGAAAAAAAATTTTTTTTCTTATCTTCAAAAAGGAAAAAAAAACTTTGCTTTGAAAGCCTATAAACTACCCAAAGCCAGGGGTAGGGGTACAAAAGCTATGACTACATAAACATTTTAAATGTATTTAGGACAAGGATGCATTAAGAATAGGAAAAGGTAGTTGTACAAGTATGGTTGTAAAAATGATTTTCAAAGCAGGGCATGATATCCCATGTCTCTTATCCCACTACTTGGGAGGCTGGAACAGGAGCATTGCAGGAGGATTGCTGAGGATGGCCTCAGCAAGTAGTGAGACTTTCATCAACCTAGGGAGACAGACCCTGTTTCAAAATAAAAGTAAAATAGGGCTGTGGGGTGTAGCTCAGAGGTAGAATGCCCCTGGGTTCAATCCCCAGTACCCCCCCACACACACACAGAAAATGATTTTCAAGATTAACAAGACAGGCACAGACAAAAAGTATACCCACAATGACACACAGCTGAATAAAGAGTGCCATTTCAAGATTCAATAGCAAACAGGGCTTTGGATGCAGCTCCATGGCAGAAAGCTTGCCTATCATGTGTGAGACCCTGGAGTCAACCCCCAGTATCATGAAGGAGGAGGTGGGGTGGAGGAGGAGGGAGGGAGGGAGGGAGGGAGGAAGGGACAGAGGGAGGGAGGAAGGAAAAGATTCACTAAGAAACAGCAATTCAGAGAAGAAAGGATGTATATGTACATTGAAAAGTTCACATATGCAGCTACAGGGAAGACAATGTCTATCATGCTGAAAATGTTCCTCTACTGAGGATATTTCTCAAAGCTCCTTTCATGTCCCGATTCCTCAGACTGTAGATAAAGGGATTCAGCATGGGTGTGACCAGAGTGTACATCACAGACACAATGACATCTTTATTGTTAGTGTCATTAAATGAAGGAACAAAGTATAGCCCAATAATTGCTCCATAGTACAGAGAAACCACAGAGAGGTGAGAGCCACAAGTGGACAGGGCTTTGCAAATTCCTTTGATTGAGGGACTTCTCAGGATTGTGGACCCGATGTGACCATAAGACACCAGAATGCACATAAATGGCAGGGTAATGAACACCATTCCTACAATGAGGATAACCAGCTCATTGATGGTGGTGTCAGAGCTGGACAGCTTAAGTAAGGCAGCGAGGTCACAGAAGAAATGGTGGAGAGTATTGTCTCCATGGAAGGAGAGACGGGCTAGGAGGAGGGTGTGCACAAGAGTACCAGAAGAAGATAAGACCCAGGACACAACTACAAGTAGGACACAGAGGCTCTGACTCATGATGGTGGTGTAGCGCAGAGGGTGGCAGATGGCCACATACCTGTCATAGGCCATTGAGGTGAGAAGGAAGTTGTCAATACTCCCAAATAATAAGAAAAAAAATTCCTGACAAACGCACCCGGCATATGAGATGGACTGACTCTGTGTCAGCATATCCATGAGCATCTTTGGAGCTGTGACAGATGAGAAGGAGACATCAGTGAGAGCCAAGTGGCTGAGGAAGAAGTACATGGGGGTGTGGAGGCGAGAGTCCAGCCTGATGAGCAGGATGATGAGCAGGTTCCCCAGCACCGTGGTCAGGTACATGACCAGGAAGAGGGCGAAGAAGATGCCCTGCCGCTCTGGCTGAATGGGGAGCCCCAGAAGGAGGAACCCGGAAACGCTGCTATCGTTATCCCTCCTCATGTTGTTCTTCTCTTTTGCTGGAGATGAAAACATGAAATAAAGAGAAGTCGCTGTGACTATTTACGTAATAAAAACATGGCTTTGAACTAGTCCATATGTGCATTTTAACTTGAATATCTCAAGCTTTTTGCCACATTAAAGAGTCAGTAATGCTTTGGACAAAGAATTCTATTCTCACATCTAGAAACCAAAACATCTTTTGAAGAATCTACAAAACATCTGAATGGTAATCAGATTAGATCAAGTTGAGAATGATGTTGGTATTCTGAGATTAGGGAATTAGATGCAAGGCTAGGTCAGTAGTCAGCTAATAGGAAAACTAGTAGATGATCTCTAGTGGTTTCTTGGCCTCTCTTAACTTTTCCCATGTCTCTTAAACACACTTTGGCTAATGCTTTCATTTCAAGTATAAGATAAAATGATGAGAACACAGTGGGCTGTGTTGGATCTGTAAGATATCGGGATCTGGAGACCTGGTGGAGATATCATATGAAGCAGGTTGAGGAAAGGCTTTGAGGGAATAAATCCATGCCAATAGCAAAATATTGAATGGTATACCTTGTAATACATCCATCAGTTCTTCTTTTTTTTTTTTTTTTTTTTTGCGGTACCGGGGATTGAACGCAGGGGCATTCTACCTCTGCGCTACGCCCCCGGCCCTATTTTTTATACTTTATTTTGAAACCGGGTCTCACGAAGTTGCGGAGGGCCTCATTAAGTAGCTGAGGCTGGCTTTGAACCCGGATCCTCCAGTCTCCACCTCACAAGTACTGGGATTACAAGCGTGCGCCACCATGCCCAGCCTACATCTAGCAGTTTCTAAACACAGTACTAATTAGGTCAAGTGCCTGTGTTTCACTCCAGGGACTCAGCTGGCTTCTATAGTCCAAAGTCCCAAACTTCCCCTCGACACTGGATGATCTCTTTCCTTCAATTTTTGTTTGTTTGTTTTGACAAATGCATAGTAACAGTATCCAAAGGTACAGCATTTTACATAATGAATCCCATTTCCTTTATCTTTTCATTCCTCCCTTTTCCATACACCATAACCTTAGTAATCATTGATTGTTTTATTATCTCTACAGTTTTGCATTTTCTAGGATGCCATACAGTTTGAATTGTATTCTGGGTAGCCTTTTCAGACTTCCTTCTTAGTATAACAATTTTTAGAGGAGTTTAGCAGTGGCATTTAAATTGGATATACACGTGCCCTGCAATCCAGTAATTCATCTTTGTATACAGCTTACAGAATCTCTTGTATATACACCCTGAATGAAAGCACAAGAATGTAGGAGCATTGTACACAACAGAAAAATGATGGTAGCAAAAAAAAAGTGACCAAGAAAACAGAGCAGACAAGTGTGTTGTAGTTTCACAGTGGGAGATGAAAATATATGGATTTCTATATAATAAGTATGTTATTTGTTTGCATGTTATTTCAATATTTTTGTACAGATTAAAGAAAATTTTCCAGTAAAATATTGCTTGGGTTTGAAAAATATTCAAACAGCTTGTAGGTCTCAGGATCTGACCTCACACACACAGTACGAATACACTTCAACTAAATATAGGTAGCATAGTCGCATATGACTAGTGTATTGGTCAGGGTTCACTAGATCAATAGAATTCACAGAATGGAAAGAAAAAAAAATTTATTAGATCAGCTCACAATGTAGTCCTGAGTTTCAAGTGCACGTGAAGAATCAGAGGAATCAGTAGCTGGTCGGGCAGTCTAAGAGCTGGAGCCTTAGGATTGAAGCAACCACCAATTCAGTCCAGTCCAAGATGTGAAGATAAGGAAGCTCTTCGGAGAAACAATGGTGAAGTTTCAGCTCGAAGGCTGGAGGCCGACGATCTCAGACGAGAGCAGAAGATCAAGAAGCTCTTCAAGGAAACGGCAGAGTTGGAGACCGACAATCTCAGACGAGAGCAGACGCGTTTTCTTCAGGAAGAGTCGCGGCTCTCTCTCTACGCGGCTTTCTCCTTCTTTTTATCTAAGTCCTGTCCTGCACCTATCAGAACCCTGCTGCCCACATTTAGGGCAGGACTTCCGGTTCAATCTGCTGTTACACAACCAAAGTCACATGATCTTAGGAGGGTCAAGTTGACAAACCAGACCAACTATCACAACTAGTTACTAAAGACCTCTTAAATTTGAATTTACATATTTATACCAAACACCAGAATTAAAGGAATAGCAAGTACAGAAATATCTTCTGCAAGCCGAGCGTGGTGGCACACACTTGTAATCCCAGTACGTGGGAGGCTGAGACCGGAGGATCCGGATTCAAGGCCAGCCTCAGCTACTTAGTGAGGCCCTCCACAACTTAGCAAGACCCTCTTTCAAAATAAAGAATAAAAAAATACGGCTAGGGGTGTAGCTAGGAGGTAGAATGTCCCTGGGTTCAATCCCCAGTACCACAAAAAAAAAAAAAGAAATATCTGCTGTAGCAATCAGGTTACAGTAGTGATGTTAAGTACTTTTGCCTTGAGCAGAGGCAGTTTCTCAAAGACTAAACACAAAAATTTACCATTTCACTTTGAAATATAGGACATATATTTATGTAGTTGGGCAAGTAAATAAGATTTTCCCCCATTTTAAAATAATATATGGTTGAGCCAGGTGTGGTGGTGCACCCTTGTAATATTTGGGAGGCTGAGAAGGAGAATCACAGGTTGGAAGCCAGCCTCAGCAATTTAGTGAGGCTCTCAGCAACCTAGTGAGACCCTGTTTCCAAATAAGAAATAAAACCAGTATGGGAGTGTAGCTTGGAGGTAGAATGCCTCTGGGTTCAATCCCCAGCACCACATACACAAATAATAATAATAATAATAATAATAATAATAATGATAATAATAATATAGTTGAATTAAACTACAATGAAGTCCTGCTTGAACTCGCTTCCTAGTGCCTAGAATTCCTGACATCCTGCTGAACCATTCTCCAGTGCACATCCAGAGAGACGGAACCCCCTTACTGAAATGGACCGATCACCCATAATCGCATCACCATCTGCAAAGCCTTTCAAAATTCTCTACTCTCACTTCTTGACTCCACATCACCTGCTGGGGCCTAGAGAATTCCAATCCACTTTCTGTTCAACTTTTGGGTCCTGTACCCATTCTATATAGACCGGAATTTTACAGAAAGCCATCTTATTTTAGTCTGTGACAAAGGCCACTGTTTTTGAGGGGGAACAAGTTACGTGCCTTGTTATCGTTACTCTAAGAACACAACTAAAAATATTTTGGACCATTATTAAGAAATTAGCAGCAAGATGGGTGTGGTGGGTGTGGTGGTGCATGTTTGTAATCCCAGTACTTGGGAGGCTGAGACCGGAGGATGCGGATTCGTGGCCAGCCTCAGCTACTTAGTGAGGCCCTCCTCAACTTAGTGAGACCCTGTTTCAAAATAAAGAATAAAAAATAGGGCTGGGGTGTAGCTCCGAGGTAGAATGCCCCTGGGTTCAATCCCCAGTACCGAAAAAAAAAAGAAAGAAATTACTAGTTGGGAAAAAAAAAAACACACAGGGAAGAAGGGATGGAGAAAGGTTGGTCAATGGCTACTAAATTAGGAGGAAAAAGTTCTGCTCTATTGCACAATATATTGACTAGAGATCGTGATAACATACCACTTCCTTCAAGAAAGCAAGAATAAAAGCTTTTGAATGTGTTCACCAGAAAGAAATGAAAAATGTTTGAGGAAATAAATATGCTTACTATTATTTGAACATTATAGTGAAACAGGAACCGCTACGGGTTGGGGTGGGGTGAGGAGTTCTCAGCCTTGACCCGTAGTTAGCCTTGGCTCTTGTCTCCAAGTACCAAACGAAGTTAGCCGAGGAGACACAGGAATCAAGGCATAGTGTTTAATGGACGCAGGGAAGGGCAGCAGGACTCCCGCACAGGAAGGGGTCTCAAAAGGGTCACCGCACCCGGGAGCTCGCACTGGGCCTTGGCTGCTGCTGCTGCTACAGAGGAGGCACCGTCAAGTCGCTGCTGCTGCCACCTTGCTTCGCTGGCGCTACAGCTCTGCAAGCTTGCTTAAGGCCCTGACTTGCTGCTGCTACCGCAGATGCTGCCACAGCCATCGCTGCTGCATGAGCCATGCTTTTCTTCCTGCTTGTCGCCAGTTCTCTGCTTCTCTCCTCGCTGCGCTCGGCTTGTGCTGGTCTCTGCTTCTCTCCTAACCGCTGGGCTGCTGTTTTGCCTTCAGGAGGCTATATATCCTCGCAATTCCTCTGATTGGTTCTTACATCTGGGCCCTGATTGGTCCATTTTCAATCTTCTTTGGAACCCCTCATGAGTCCTGACAAAGACGTCAGGGAGAGCTGCCAGCTCCGACCCTTAGTCCAGCTCGCCACCCTTTATCCTTTATCAATGTAACATACACATGCATCAAAACATCACATGTCCCACCATGAATATGTGCAATTTTGTGTAATTTAAATAATTAAAATAAATGAATAGGTAAGAAATTATGAAAAAGGTGAAACTATATTTCTTTTTAAGCATAGTAACAAAAGTAAATTCCAAAAGTAACACAAAATTATACCCAAAAGGAAAATTATGAACATACCAGAAGAAAAAATTATTTTTGCTATTCTCATAAAGGGAAAACAATTTTCCTACAAAAGAATATAAACTATCCAAAGACAGGGACAAAAGCTATGGCTACATAAAAATTTAAAATGTATTTAGGTCAAGAGTACACAAGGAAAGAAAAATTTTAGGAAAATGTAGTTGTACAGGTATGTTTATAAAACAGATTTTCAAGATTAACAAACACAAATAAAAACTATATCCACATTGAAACACAACTGAATAAAGATTGCCACATCAAGATTCAACAAGAAACAAAACTTGGGATATAGCTCATTGGCAGAGCTTTTGCCTACCATCTATGAGGGCCTGGGTTCCATCCCCAGTACCACAAAAGAGAAAGAAAGAAGGAAGGAAGGAAGGAAGGAAGGAAGGAAGGAAGGAAGGAAGGAAGGAAGGGAGGGAGGGATTCATTATGAAGGAGCAATTTAGAGAGGAAAGGATGAATGGGCAGGATTGAGAAGTTCTCATATCCAGTTACAGGGAAGACAATGCCCATCACAGTGAAAAATGTCCTTTACTGAGGATATTTCTCAGAGCTCCTTTCATATCCCGATTCCTCAGACTGTAGATAAAGGGATTCAGCATGGGCGTGACCAGAGTGTACATCACAGACACAATAACATCCTGGTCATTAGTGTTATTGGATGAGGGGGAAAAGTAGAGTACAATAATTACTCCATAGTACAGAGAAACCACAGAGAGGTGAGAGCCACATGTGGACAGGGCTCTGCAGATTCCCTGGATGGAGGGGCTTCTCAGGATGGTGGCCCCGATGTGGCCATAAGACACCAGAATGCATATAAAAGGCAGGGTAACGAACACCGTTCCTACAGTGAAGATAACCAGCTCATTGACCATGGTGTCTGAGCTGGACAGCTTAAGTAAAGCAGAGAGGTCACAGAAGAAGTGGTGGAGGGTGTTGTCTCTGGAGAAAGAGAGACGGGCCAGGAGGAGGGTGTGCACAAGGGCACCAGAAGAAGGTAAGACCCAGGACACAATTACAAGCAGGAAACAGAGGCTCTGATTCATGATGGTGGTGTAGCGCAGGGGATGGCAGATAGCCACATACCTGTCATAAGCCATTGAGGTGAGAAGGAGACTGTCAATACCTCCAAATAATAAGAAAAAATATACCTGGGAAATGCAGCCAGCGTATGAGATGGACTGACTCTGTGTCAGCATATTCATGAGCATCTTTGGAGCTGTCACAGATGAGAAGGAGATGTCAGTGAATGCCAAGTGGCTGAGGAAGAAGTACATGGGGGTGTGGAGGCGAGAGTCCAGCCTGATGAGCAGGATGATGAGCAGGTTCCCCAGCACCGTGGTCAGGTACATGACCAGGAAGAGGGCATAGTACATGCCTTGCTGCTCTGACTGAATGGGGAGCCCCAGGAGGAGGAACTCAGACACGCTGCTCTCATTATCCCTCCTCATAGTGTTCTTCCCTTGTGCTGGCGATGAAAACAAGATGGAAATGTGAAAGAAAGAAGTCATTGTGACTATTACATAATAAAAACATGGTTTTGACTTAGTGACTGAGTGCATTTTAACTTGAATACCACAAGCTCTTTGCCATACTAGTGGGCCAGTGATGGTTTGGACAAAGAATGGTATATTTGTACACCTAGAATCCAATACATCTTTTGGAGAATCTCTGAAAAAGCGGAATGGTCACCAGATTAAACAGAGATTAATGTGAAGGGTCGTGATGGCAACTTGAGATTAGGGAATTAGATGCAAGGCCAGGTCAGTAACCAGCTAATAGAAAAACATAGGCGAGATGATCTCTAGTGGTTTGTTCGCATCTCTGAACCTTTTCCCTGTCTCTGGAACACACTTTGGCTAATGCTTTAATTCCAGGGAGAAGACCAAATGAAGAGAACCCAGCGGGCTGCTTTGGATCTGTAAGATATCAGGATCTGGAGACCTGGTGGAGATATCAGATGAAGCAGGTTGAGAGGATAAATCCATGCTAATGACAAAGTATTGAGTGGTGTGCCTTGTGATATTTCCATCAGTTCTTCCTCCAATAAAATTCTTTCCCACTCAATATTTTCAATCTTCCATCACCCTTTATATAGGAATTTCAATGGAATATGGAGAAAAAGTAGGTTCCTCTTTCCCCACCTTGTATGGCCCCTCAGATCAAAGCAGAGTATTTTTACATAAGTCCTCAGAACACCAGGAAATACTTGTGTTTTCAGTCATATCCAGAATCTGCCAAAGAAGAGGCTTTTTGTAAATGTCTGTGTAGCATTTAAGAAAATAACCTGCTCTCTTTTTTGTTGTTGTTTCTAATTTAGGTCTTATGCCAAATGTTTATGACTGATAGTTTTCTTGTTATAATTCTAACATTTCATATACTTTTTAATCATTTGTCTCTCTTTCTTCTCAAAGTTAGTTGGTCTTATTCATATTCATGTGAACAATTATAAAATAATAGCTATGGAGAACATGATGATCTGTCTGCTACAAAATAGAACCCATATTCAATGTAAAAACTCATGCAATCTGAATGTCTTTGTCTTTGAGAGCTGGAGAGGCGTCTCAAGTTAGGACTCATAAATTCGGGAGGTAAAGTTTACATTAACCTACCAATTCTCCCAACTTGAAAGAAATTATCTTTAACATTCCTACATCCGTCAGCCCAATATGTTAAGAACTCTATTAATGTGATTTAATGTGATGCTGTACTACATTAATAACTATCAGTTTATCACAATGAAAGTGGTAACTGGCAGTCTTTTGAACTCAGGTTATTTCTAATATTTTTCTATTTCCAAAAATATTGTAATAACATTACTCATATGTATTTTGATTATTAGTATGTATACACACACATATATATACATATATATGTATATACATGTATTTAGGATAAATTCCTAGAAATAAAATTGAAAGGAATCTATATTCACAATTTTGAAAGATTTTCAAATTACAAGAGGCTACGGTGACAGGAAACTGATTTCTTATATGTTTGTTAAAAACAGTCCTTAATAGAAGAAACTGTCAGTTGAAAAATATGAAAATGGGCACTCTAGTTAGTTTTTTGATACGACAGGGCCAGAGAACTTGACAAACAGAGAAAACTTAAGACCATGGTCATCCTGGAAAAGATATGGAGTGAATAATGATCAAGGAGCCAGAGTATAAGGTCTTTTCTGCTACAATACAATGTTTCAATCCTATTCTCAGAATAGTACACTGAAGACAAGGTTTAAGTGAAGAATTGAAAAATTTTAAATAGCTTGAAGTCTACTGGGTAGAGATCAGATTGTAGCAAAGTGTCAGCAGTCATTTACATACAAAATAATACCTGTTTATACCAGGATTGTGGCAGCAGAGATGAAGAAAAATACAGAGATTTGGTATAAAAATTGGAAGAAATCCAACAACAAAACCTAATGAGGGTTGAAGATACATAAAGGGAGAGATTTTTTCCAATACCTTCTCAAAAATTAAATATGTTTGAGATAAGTTATTCTACATAGAGATTTGGTTTTTCCCTGTCCTCTCAACATTTCAGTTGAAGATAAATTACTCAACACAGCTGTCTCTCATACTCTGGTGTGAGGAGGGGTAGAGTCTTGTGATCAGAAGCTCGCCCTGGACACACACACCAGAATACAATGATACTATTGAGTGTAAATTCATTCTGCTCTGACATGGCCCCTTAGATGATGAGCACAGATACCTTCGGCTACAGTCATGGGAAGGTTCTTCCATTTCTCTCTAGAAGACACGAACACAATGAAATAGGTGGAATCTTGAAGGGCTCAAAGTTCCCTTGCAACAGGCAGAAGAACTATCAATTCAGAACCAAATGAGATACAGATAGGGATATACTTTTGTTCACAGCTTCTGAGAAATCAATGTGAGTTCTAACTTTATGAAGGACAGAGAGGTCCTGGGAGGCAATCCTTCTGTCCCCAGCTCCAATTCAGGAACAAACAGGATACAATCGCTTCATCATGTTTTGCTTCCCTTGAGGGAAGAACTACTTGTTGGAGCAGCCCTAAGAGAGTTCATCCTTAGAGAAATAATGATAACTCCAGGGCTGCCATTAGCAACCTGGTGATTCTCAAGATCTTTGCCTTCACAGCTCATCTTGGGGGAAATGTGATTCAGAGTCCCTCATAAACCAGGGTGAAGATTGAGTGTGATGACCCAAGAGTCTTGGCCCCAAACCCACTGCTATTTGCAAAATACCAGAAACACTATAATACCTTCATTCTCTGATAAAAAGTGATAGAAAACACATATATGGTCATCACTGGACCCTGGGGAATGGAATATAGTCTCAATAAATCTGTCTCTCACCGAGAAGCTATGTTGTTAGGAATCTATTGGGTCAAGATCTCACAATACTGTAAAATGGGGTGGGACCCAGAAGCAATCACACAGCAAGTGCTGTATGCACTTATGTTTCTATCACTCTGAACCTCACTGTGATGTATAATTACAATGCATCAATAAAATAACCATTCAATATATGCATTTTACTGAACCCCTTACAATATTGATCTCAAATCCATTCCATACATCTCCATCTCGATTTATTCAATGCCTGGTTAAAAAAATGAATATCATGTGTTCATTATCATATGCTCACATGTCAAGGTGAAGATATGTGAACATTTGTAAATATTATTTTGTTGTTTATAGTAAATAAGACAGGAACTTGGAACTGCTATTTGAGTGAAGAAATCCCTTGAGATATTCAGACTTCTGGAATACTTTCTAGATCCTCTATATCACAGTTGATCCTCTCTTGTCCTCATGATAATGCTACCATTGACCTGCCCATTTTCCTAGTAGTCAGGGTTGACAGAATTTCCTTCTTAAACTGAGCATCATTGCACCTCCCTCTTTCCTTGCATGAGTAAAAGTAAAATTAAAATCTGTGATTGGAAAATTTCTGATTTGATTAAACCATATGGGGAAAATGTCTCTTTGAATTAGCAAATGACATTAGTCTTTTCCCAGGTATCAGATATCATCTCCTAGAAGCCATGAATCTTTATCCTCTTCCACACCATGTTTCTCCCATCCTCCTGAGTCTTGCTCAAAAAAATTCCTCTCCAGGAGATTATAATTTAATAATAAAGTACAGTCATACATGCAGACACACAAAAAATGAAAAGTAGATAAGATGGACAATTGTTTCAAAGAATAGAAATTCAATTGTGCTTATAGACCACAATTTTGTAACCCATTCATCTGTTGATTGACACCTAGCCTGGTTCTATAGTTTGGCTATTGTGAGTTGTGCTACTATAAACATAGATATGCATGTATCACTACAATATTCTGACTTAAATTATTTTGGAAAGATACAAAGAAGTGGTATGGCTGGGCCATACCCAGTCTTCTGAGATAACTCCAAACTGATTTCCACAGTGGTTGTACTAATTTGCAATTCCACCAACATGTGTAAGGGTTCCTATTTCCCCACATCATCCCTAGCATTTGTTATTGTTGATATTTTTGATGATTGCCATTCTACCTGGAGTTAGATGGAATCTCAGCATAGTTTTGATTTGCATCTCCCTGATTGCTAACGATGTTGAACTTTTTCCATATATTTATTGGCCATTTGTATTTCTTCTTTTGAGAAGTGTCTATTCAGTTCAATTGCCCATTTTTAATTGGGCTATTAATTTTTTCAGTGTTTTTTTTTTTTTTTTTTTTTTTTTTTT
>PVJS01026857.1:0-26682 GCA_004027185.1 Glis glis | reverse complement strand
GAGAGAGAGAGAGAGAGAGAGAGAGAGAGAGAGAACGAGCTGAGGCTGGCCGCGAACCCGGATCCTCCGGTCTCTGCCTTCCAAAGTACTGGGATTACAAGTGTGCGCCACCACGCCCGGCTATTTTTTGTTTTGAATCATGGTCTCGCTAAGTTGCTGAGGCTGGCCTTGCACCTGCGATCCTCCTGTCTCTGCCTCCCAAGTACTGGGATTACAAGCATGCACCACCATGCCTGGCTTCATTTTATACTTTATTCGTTTATTTATTTATTTATTTATTTATTTATTTATTTATTTAGTGGTCCTGGGGATTGTATCCAGGGGCATTCTACCTCCGAGCTCCACCCCCAGCCCTATTTTTTATTCTTTATTTTGAAACAGGGTCTCACGAAGTTGTGGAGGGCCTCACTAAGTAGCCGAGGCTGGCTTTGAACCTGTGATCCTCCTGTCTCGGCCTCCCAAGTACATGCACCACCATACTCAGCCCTTCCTAAGGTTTTAGGGTCCCCGTTTTACAGATGAAGAGAGGGAGTGTCAAGCTACTGGCTGGTAGGTCAGCCTGGCTCCCAAATCCACACCCCAAGCCACATGAGTCCCGGCCTTCAAGTGTCACAGAGCCAGGAGAAGCAGGGCAAGAGGGCAGAAGGGGGATAAATGCTGTGTCCCTTAAGAGACAGGATCCCGCAGCACTGGGGACCGTGCGGCACAGTGAAATCAGCAGGCCCGGAGTGCCCAACGCTGCACTTTTCAAGGGAACACTGGCCCTCGCCAGGCTCCCGGAGCGCCCCTCCCTCACAGGAGTGCTTTGCATTCTTGGGGCCTCGGCCAGGCCAGATGTTTATGCTAATCTAATGCGATTACGGTGAGCCGTGCACTATCTTTTTCCTTCTTTTTTTTTTTTTGGTACTGGGGATTGAACCCAGGGGCAATTCGACCTCTGAGCTGCACCCCCAGCACTTTTTGTTTTGAAACATGGTCGTGCTATATTGCCAAGAGTCTTGCTAAGTTGCTGAGGCTGGCCTCGAACCTGTGATCCTCCTGTGTCAGCCTCCCAAATCCTGGGATTACAGGTGTGTGTCACCATCCGCAGCCACCTGTTTCTTTCTTTTTTTTTTTTTTGCGGTACTGGGGATTGAACCCAGGGGCATTCTACTTCCGAGCTACACCCCCAGCCGTATTTCTTATTTTTATTTTGAAACAGGGTCTCACTAAGTAGCTGAGGCTGGCCGTGAATCCAGATCCTCCTGTCTCAGCCTCCCAAGTACTGGGATTACAGACGTGTGCCACCACGCCCCGTCCACTTTCTTTCTGACCTCTGGAAGGGCTGGTAACTCCACCTAAGGTCAGTCACGTGACTGCCCTATAGTCACGTGACTGCTCTATGCCCACGTGACTGAGCCCCAGGTGAGCTCCCTGGCTGGCAGTACTTCCTCAGGGCTGTCACACATCCTCCTGGGGACCATGAAGCAGGTGGCCCCCGGAAGATTCCCCTGGGAGACGACAACTTGAGGCTGGTCTCTTCTGGACTGTGCCTTTTTCCTGTGAGGGTTGTACCCTGCACGCCTTCGCTGTAATACCACAAGTAACGTAAGTATAACCGCTCCCCACGTTCCCAGCCTGAGTGGCCCTGGGCACCCCGGCACGGGAGGTCAGCTATGCCCGTGTGGACGTGTCCTCCAGCTTCTGCTTGCCACCGATCCTCAGGACAGAATTCAGTGTGGAAACAAAGAGAAGCCACCATTCCCCCAGGAAGTAAGGCGCACGCAACCAAGCCTCTGTTCACTTTATTCAAATAATTCTTTTTCTCCGTGAAACTGAGTAGAACGGAGGAGGAATCAAAGCCTCATATATTAAATTCTTAAATAGATTCTTTGAATTCAAAGGAAGGGTCAAAAGGAGAGGCACGGGTGTGGCCCTTGTCCCAGCAAACCAAGCCACCAAGGCGACCCTGAAAATCGAGGAGGCATTTCTTAAAAAAAGTTCTGGAGGGGGAATACAAAATACCCAAGTTTCAAAAGCTGGACTGCGGCTGCTCTTCACTCTGCCCCGGAGTGTCCCGAGGGGGGGGGTTTCAAGGTACGTTGTCAAATGATGCAGATTTTGCAAACATATGCATATGTTTGCAAAAAACGCTTCGGAGCAGTCCAGTTCTGGTGATTAAGAGCAAGCAATATGCTTGGATCAGAGGTCCGATTTCCACGCGAGTGCGGCTTCTTCTCTTCTTGGCAACAAAGCCATGTGCAGAGGTCTGGAAGAGGGAAGACTGTGTTAGGCCCGGAGTCACCGTCCCGAAATAGATTTTTTTTTTTTGGCGGTACCGGGAATTGAACCCAGGGGCATTTTACCTCCGAGCTACACCCCCAGCCCTATTTTTTTTTATTCTTTCTTTCTTTATTTTTTTGTGGTACCAGGGATTGAACGCAGGGGCGTTCTACCTCCGCACTACGCCCCCAGCCCTATTTTTTATACTTTATTTTGAAACCAGGTCTCACGAAGTTGCGGAGGCCTTACTAAGGAGAGGGAGGGAGGGAGGGAGGGAGGGAGAGAGAGAGAGAGAGAGACAGACAGCGAGAGAGCTGAGGCTGGCCGTGAACCCGGATCCTCCAGTCTCCGCCTCCCAAAGTACTGGGATTACAAGCGTGCGCCACCATGCCCGGCCTTATTCTTTATTTTGAAACAGGGTCTCACTAAATTGCAGAGGCCTCACTAATTAGCTGAGGCTAGCCGCAAACCTGCGATCCTCCAGTCTCAGCCTCCCAAGTACTGGGATTACAAACGTGCACCACCATGCCTGGCTCCGAAATAGATCTTTTATGTTTCTATGTGCGACTGCCGGGCGTCTGGTCTTCACATTTCAAACGAGCATGCGAGGTTTTATATGTGCATCCCAGATGGCTGGAGAGAATTTAAAAATATTCCTTGCGTTCTTACCCGCATCTCAACCTGCATCCACCTGACCTCAAAGATCCACTTTCCTTATTTATAAAGAGCAAATGGGGCCGGGCATGGTGGCGCATGCCTGTAATTGTAATGAGCCTGTTTCAAAATAAAAAATAAAAAGGGCCGGGCGTGGTGGCGCACGCTTGTAATCCCAGTACTTTGGGAGGTGGAGACCAGAGGATCCGGGTTCGGGGCCAGCCTCAGCTCTCTCTCTCTCTCTCTTCCTGTTTCTCTCTCTCTCTACCTAGTGAGGCCCTCTGCAACTTCGGGAGACCCGGTTTCAAAATAAAGTATAAAAAAAATAGGGCCAGGGGTGTAGCGCAGAGGTAGAACGCCCCTGGGTTCAATCCCTGGTACCGCAAAAAAAAAAAAAATAATAATAATAATAAAAAGGGCTGGGGGTGTAGCTTGGAGGTAGAATACCCCTACCCACAAAAAATTTATTGAGTTCTTACCCACATCTCGACATGCATCCATCTGACCTCAAAGGCCCACTTTTCTTATTTATAAAGAGCAAACGGCAGTGGTTTCATGACAGATACCATTGAAATTTCAGAGGCAAAGGAATAATTAGCATCTGCTCTAGACCGACTCTGTGCAGGTGATGAATTAGTGCCTCCGGCACATGGCCTCTCATTTCAACAGAAAATCGCTGGGTGTAGTGGCGCACGCCTGTAATCCCAGTACTTGGGAGGCTGAGACAGGACGATCGAAGGTTCGCAGCCAGCCTCAGCTGAGGCTGTGAGACCGTTTCCAAATAAAGAATAAAAAATAGGGCTGGGGGTGGAGCTTGGAGGTAGAAGGCCCCTGGGTTCAATCCCCAGTACTGCAATAAATAAAATAAAATAGGGTTGGGGTGTAGCTTAGAGATAGAATGCCACTGGGTTCAAGTCCCAGTACCACAAATAAAAATAAATAAGCAAATAAGTAAATAAGTAAGATAAGGACAGGAACAACAGAGCACGGGCTGGAAGCTCTATTTCAATATAAATAACAGGGAGGGCTGGGGTGTAGCTCAGTGGTAGAGCGCTTGCCTAGCGGCATGCAGAGGCCCAGGTTCCATCCCCAGCTCCACCAAAAAAATAAAAGAAAAAGAAAAAGAAGCCGGGCGTGGTGGCGCACGCTTGTAATCCTAGTACTTTGGGAGGCGGAGACCGGAGGAAAGGGGCTCGCGGCCAGCCTCAGCTCTCTCTCTCTCTCTCTGTCTCTCTACCTAGTGAGGCCCTCCGCAACTTCGTGAGACCCGGTTTCAAAATAAAGCATAAAAAATAGGGCCGGGGGCGTAACGCGGAGGTAGAACGCCCCTGCGTTCAATCCCCAGTACTGCAAAAAAAAAAAAAAAAGAAAAAAGGAAGGAGGACTGTATGAATGGGTCCTGATTTCTCTGTGCAGTTCCCTTTGGTTTTCTTTCTTTTTTTTCCCAGTACTGGGGATTGAACCCAGGGGCATTCTACCTCTGAGCTCCGCCCCCAGCCCTATTTTTATTCTTTATTTTGAAACAGGGTCTCAGTAAGTTGCGGAGGGCCTCATTAAGTAGCTGAGGCTGGCCGCGAACCCGGATCCTCCTATCTCAGCCTCCCAAGTACTGGGATTACAAGCGTGCGCCACCACGCCCGGCTTCCCTTGGTTTTCTTGAGCACATCAGAGACCAGAGAGGTGGGTGACAGCAGGATATGAGCTCACGCCCTGGGACCTTTGCTCCAGGGTCCCAGGCCACAGCAAGGGCCCCCCATGGTAAGGTGTCTGCAGGGTCCAGTGTCTGAGCGCTCTGCCCGGGCCCACCCTCAGAGGTGGGCAGTGTGGAATCCCGTTCTCCAGACGTAGAAAATCGAGTCAGAGACACATAGACCTGGAGTTCTGCTATCTTGAAATTTCCAAAGTCAAAATCCCTTTCCCTACCCCTTAGCACAATATGGACGGGCACTTAGAATCCTCAGCCAAAAGCAACCTCTAGGGGAGACGACTTCTAGGGGAACTCTGCCATTTGGTGGCTGTGTGACATCAGGCGAATCAAAGGCCTTCTCTCTGCTTTGGTTTTCTCCTCTGTAAAATGTCAGAAGTGTGTCCCCTGCCTAAGCAGGGACTCTGAGGGTGAAGGGAGGCACACAGGAGAGTATCTGGCCCAGTGCCTTGCGTATTATTCTTAGAACAGAACCACTTGTGACTATAATTAGAACATTAATTGTTTGGGGCCAAACCTGATGCTGTTCATAGAAGCTGGAGTGGCAGGCAGTATTTTGTGCAAAAATGTCCCCCCTCTCTGTGGTCCATGCTGCCCCTCCCCAGGGCTGGACAAACCTTCTGGTTGGTTCAGCATCAATCCCAGCCCCCGTCCCGGATCCAGAGCAGAGACTAAGCCTCCATTCTATAAATAGCTCCCCCAGCCCGTCACCATGGAAACGCTGATGGGGCTGGGTCAGCCCACCTTGGTGGACTCCGCTCCCCAGACAGGCTCGGGAGGACAGACATTTCCAGGAAGTGGGCAGGCCTACCTGGAAATCACGAGCTTCCTAGGTGGGAGGACGTGCTGTTCTGGCTCACCTGCAGGAAGACAACAGACAGAGGAAGGGTCACGGTCAGCTGGTGGATGCTAGGGTCTCACGGCCCTGAGGTCCAGACCCCGGTGTCCCCGAGTCACGCACACACTCATCACTATTTACTGTACAGCTGGGTGTGGTGGTGCACGCCTGTAATCCCAGTACTTGGGAGGCTGAGACAGGGGGATTGCAGGTTTGAGGCCAGCCTCAGCAACTTAGTGAGGCTCTCCGCAACTTAGCGAGACGTACAAAAAATTAAAAGGGCTGGGGTGGGGCTCAGAGGTAGAATGTCCCCGAGTTCAATTCCCAGTACCAAAAAAATGTTTACTGTATACCTACTAGGTGCTAGGGGCTTATTACATGGTGCATAACCCCTCCCACCCCCGCCTCCGCCCCCGCCAGCCCTAATTGCATGGGGCTAACTTTCCAGTCGGGGACAGAGTCTGTTAAAGACACACACACGGCAAGATGTCAAAAACCCAGGCGACCAGTAGGTGCGTAGTGGTGAGGAAAGGATGCTACAGAATGACACCCAAGCTGTGCTGTAATGAATGCTCGGCCGCTGTCCGCGGCACACAGCTCCTGAAATCCTTGGGCGTGTCTTTTGTATGCTAATGAGAAGACTGGTAGCCGGGGCTCCAGGATGAGGGCGGTCCGAAGAAAGACCCAGGTGGAAAACATGGAGCCAACCCAGGTGTCCATCAACAGGTGAATGCATTACAAAATTAGATGATAGACACGCAATGGAGTTCTATTCAGCAATAAGGAACAAAATTATGTCATTTGCAGGGAAATGGATGGATGTGGAGAACATTATGTCAAGTGAGACTAGCCAGTCACAGACAGTGAAGGGTCATATGTTTTCTCTCGAATGTGGGAGAGCTAGGGAGAAATCGGGACACAAGAGGGACTTTAGATAAAGGAGGAGACACCCCAGTGGAATGAGGGAGAGGGCTGGGGAGGGCGGTGGGGGGGGGGAGGGAGAATCAATGAAGGAAACACTTCCACTGACGCTGTGTACCTATAGGAAATTCTCAATGCCGATCTCATATTGTGTCTGGGGAAGCGGGGAGAGTGCGGAGGGAGCGGGGGAAGCTCACCAAGCGCTGTGTGCATGCGTGTCCCTGTCACTCTGAACTACATCACGATGTGAGACTACAACGCACTAATAAAAGAATTAAAATAAAAAAGACCCAGGCAGGATCAGAGGCCAGAGCTTCCAGCTACATCCCCGAGCCTGGGAGGCGAGACAGCCAGTCAATGGCCCGCTCTGGCCGGGCAGTGTGGTGGTACACGCTTGTAATCCCAGTACTTTGGAGGCAGAGACTGGAGGATCGGGGTTCGCGGCCAGCCTCAGCTACTTAGTGAGATCCTCCGCAACTTTGTGAGACCTGGTTTCAAAATAAAGTATAAAAAATAGGGCCGGGGGTGTAGCGTGGAGGTAGAACGCCCCTGGGTTCAATCCCCGGTACCGCAAAAAAAAAAAAGGCCCGCTCTGTGCTTTGGTTTTTCTGCTCTGCAAAATGCAGAGTGTGTCCCTGCCTGTGGGACTCTGAGGGTGAAGGAGGCACACAGGACGCCTGGCCCGGCGTCCACCACCAGAGGCCGAGGTTCCACACGAGGGCCTCGTCATAATCCGCAGGAACGGCCGGGCTCCAAGGGCTTCTGGCTGGTGACACCTGCGGTCCCGGGAGGCCGGCGGGGGACATGCAGTGGCCCCGCCTCACCTGGGCACCCGTGCCATCTGCCTGCTCCTGAGTCTTATCATTTCTGATGGGCAGGTAATGGGAAGTGAAGGGGTTCACTGAGTCCTCTGAGTTCTAGCGAATGATCGCACCAGAGAGGCGTGTGGGAACCCCAGCCGGGCGCCCGCTGACGCTGTTGACGTGGGCCGGCGTGGGGGCTGAGGCCGACTCTGGGAGTTAGTGCAGGTGTGAACTGCATCGTGCCACCCCCAGTTGGTATCCAGATAACCAGGAGTCGGCTGTCGGTGTTGGAAAACACCCCAGAAGCCAAGATCTGAAAGACAGGAACCAGTCCAGCCCTGCGTGGGTCTGGGTGGAAAAGCGTCCCAGCAAACGGAGCCGCAGGCCCGGAGGGGTCGGGGCGGCGTTGCAGGGTGAGCGGCGTCCCCACGTGGCAGCTGCTCTGTTGCACTTTGCTAGCGTGTTCTGTCTTGGGGGCTCCTTGATTACCACTTGGAAGGCGACCTAGTGTTCTGTGGGATGCGTGGCCCGCGTTAATGTGAGGTCTTGCCGACGATGCGCTGAGTTTTTGCAATCTCCTGTGCATGGTGGAGGAGGTAAGGACTGAAGGCAGAGGTCTGATGCCATCTGCCACTTGCTGGCGTGTCTGCGATGACAGGGCACAGGCTGTCCCCTCAGACGCTCTTCCTAACAACAACAGAAAACACTCCCAGGCCAGCTAGACATCTTGTGCCTGCCGGCGCCACAGGGGAAGATGAACTGGGCCGACCCTTTTGTAAAATGTTAGCTTTGCTCTTTAAGAGTCTGCAAAATTGCCACATCCTTCTACCCACCGATTCTACTCCTTAAAAATGTACAGTGTGGCGCTGGGTGTGGTGGCGCACGCTTGTAATCCCAGTACTTGGGAGGCCGAGACTGGAGGATCCGGGTTCGCGGCCAGCCTCAGCTACTTAGTGAGGCCCTCCGCAACTTAGTGAGACCCGGTTTCAAAATAAAGGATAGAAAATAGGACTGGGGGTGTAGCTCGGAGGTAGAACGCCCCTGGGTCCAATCCCCGGTACCGCAAAAAAAAAAAAAGTAGTGTGGGTGTGTGTGTTGTGTGTGTTTGTGTGTGTGTGTGTGTACTACTGAAGATTGAACTCAGGGGCATTCTACCGTTGAGCAACACCCCCCGGCCCTATTTTATTTTTTATTTTGAAAGAGGGTCTCGCTAGGTTGCTGAGGGTCTTGCTAAGTTGTCAAGGCAGGCCTCGAAACTGCGATCCTCCTGTCTCAACCTCCCCAGTATTGAGATTACACTATGCACAACCACTCCTGGCTCTTAAAATAGAAGAGAGACAAACCCAGGGGCGCTCCTTGAGATGTGTGACCATTAGGATGCAGGTGGGAACACAGAAATGTCTGATGTGGCTGGGTGTGGTGGCGCACACTTGTAATCCCAGTACTTGGGAGGCTGAGACAGGAGGGTCGCAGGTTCGCGGCCAGCCTCAGCTACTTAGTGAGGCCCTCCACAACTTAGTGAGACCCTGTTTCAAAATAAAGAATAAAAATAGGGCTGGGGGTGTAGCTCGGAGGTAGAATGCCCCTGGGTTCAATCCCCGGTACCATAAATAAATAAATAAATAACAGAAATGTCTGATGTGCATACGACATCGTTCAGGAGACTTCAGAAACTGGAAAGGATTCTAAGGAAGTGGTCCACCAGGTCGGGCACGTGTATTGCAGAGAACACACTGGCCAGCCGACACGGTCAGAGTAAAACCTGAGACACGGGGGGAAACGTTAAGACAGCCAGAGTTGTCAGCTCGCGCAGCAGAACCGCGGTCGACACAGACGCGCGCAGGTGGGCAAAGGCGGCGGCGGGCAAAGGTGAAAGGCGTTTTGGGTTGTGGATAATTCCCCTCGCCTCTCTTTTTGGTACTAGGGATTGAACCTGGGGCATTCGACCTCTGAGTTATACCCCCAGCCCTTTTTCTTTCTTATTTTGAAACAAAGTCTCACTAAATTGTTGAGGCTAGCCTCAAATCTGCATTCTCCTGTCTCAGCCTCCCAAGTACTGAGATTACAGGTGTGCGCCTCTTTGCAGGGCTTCTTTCTTTCTTTCTTTTTTTTTTTTTTGCGGTACCGGGGATTGAACCCAGGGGCGTTCTACCTCCGCGCTACACCCCCGGCCCTATTTTTTATACTTTAGTTTGAAACCGGGTCTCATGAAGTTGCGGAGGGCCTCACTAAGTAGAGAGAGAGAGAGAGAGGGAGAGAGAGAGAGAGCTGAGGCTGGCCGCGAACCCGGATCCTCCGGTCTCAGCCTCCCAAGTACTGGGATTACAAGCGTGCGCCACCACGCCCGGCCTTTCATAGGGCTTATTTCTTGTTCTTGTTACATCTCTTTGGTTGAAATGGTGTATAGGTGCTCACTGGCTACATTTCTCACTGTAGCAAGTATGAATCTGTGATTCTCACGAAGCATGTGTGGACTCCTCCCCAGACAATTGATAAGTACTCAAAAGATGTGAGGCCAACCCCCAACACACACACACACACACACACACACACACACACACATACACACCAGCTCCTGGACTTCATTCCTTCGATAATTAAAATGCAGGGCTGCTGGGGGGGGGGGAACTGCTCTTTATTTTGCCAAAGTAAATAAAACACACACACACAAACTAAAACTACTCATTTTAGCCCCAGTCCTTCATTTCAAAGGGGATATTTTCACCAATAAATTAGAAGTCTCTTGGTTCTGCAGAGAGGTCCTGTTAGTGACTCACAGGACGCCTTGGTTTTTGTACCTGATCCAAAGCTTTGTTTTACATTTCTTTCATCTAAAATATTGACACATCTCACATTTTCAACTGAAATTTCAGTTACATACTGTGATGTGTATTTGGTTGCAACACATTAAAATTTAAGAGGTGCAGCCAGGTATGGTTAGTGCACACCTGTAATCCCAGTACTTGGGAGGCTGAGACAGGAGGATCACAGGTTCAAGGCCAGCCTCAGCTACTTAGTGAGATCCTGTTTCAAAATAAAAAATAAAAGGACTGAAGGTGTAGCTCAGAGGTAGAATGCCCTTGGGTTCAATCCCCAGTACCACAAACAAAACAAAACACATGGCAGCCACACTTCCAGCCCTTTTTATTTTTTTATATTGAAACAGGGTTTTGCTAAAGTTGCTAAGGCTGGCCTTGAACCTGCGATCCTCCTGTCCGCGCTGTGTTGAGAAGGCCCGCCCCTTTACTGAGAGTGACATGGAGCAGGGACCGCCTCCACCGACGGGCCAGGGATGCTCAGCCCATGCGGATGCGCGTGGGAAACCGATGTGTACTTCTGTCTACACCCGCACGTACGTCATAGGACCCACTTCTGTCTACACCCGCACGTACGTCACAGGACCCAGGTGCTTCTCACTGATTTCGTTCATGGAGGAAAAGTCTGCACCGGGCTGTGTGTGGGAACTGCTGCTTTAAACTACACTGACTCTCCACAAAGTCCCTGTGGCTGCACTCAGCCAGGAGATGCGGTGAAGGACGGCTCGGGCAGGGGGCGGCTGAGAGTTAGCCCCAGCTGGATCAGACACTGGCCCGGTCTCCACCCCACCCAAGTTTATGGTGGAGAAACTGCCAGAGTGGAGGTGTCCACGGCTCTACACGGAGCCGGTGGCACAGCCAGGGGAAACAGAATTCAGAATTCCCCTTGAAGTCAGGAGTGGTAGTGCACACCTATAATCCCAGTACTTGGGAGACTGAGATGAGAGGATCACAGATTTGAGGCCAGCCTTAGCAATGTAGCGAGACTCTCAGCAACCTAGTGAGACCCTGTTTCGAAAAATAAATAAATAAAACAGGCTGGGGGTGTAGCCCAGAGGTAGAATGCCTCCGGGTTCAATCCCTAGTACAACACACACACACACGTGCGCGCGCGCGGGCGCGCGCACACACACACACACACACACACACACACACACACACACACACACACGAATTCTCACCTGAAAATACCCTTTTAGATTGGCTGGTGTTTTATAATCCCCTTTCAAGACCTAAGAAAGAGAAGAGAAATGTTAGAATGGTAGAAATGACCAAAAAGTAAAATTTAGTCCATCCTGATCCATCCATCCATCTACTCACCCATCAGTCTACCCTCTCTCCACCACTCATCCAGCCGGCCAACCACCTCCCTAAAACCCACCCGTGCATCCATCTCTTCACCTGACCTACAATCTGTCCGTGCACCCATCCACCCATTCATTTTTCTATTTTTATTTTTTTGCAGTACCAGAGATTGAACCCAGGGGCATTCTACCTCCAGGTTATACCCCCAGCCCTATTTTTTAGTCTTTATTTTGAAACAGGGTCTCGCTAAGTTGCAGAGGGCCTCACTAAGTAGCTGAGGCTGGCCGCGAACCCGGATCCTCCGGTCTCAGCCTCCCAAGTACTGGGATTACAAGCTTGCGCCACCACACCCGGCTCAATTCACCCATTTGTAACCCATCCATCTGTCCATCCATCCACCTATCCATCAGTAATCCCTCCTCTATCCATCACCTTCCCTCCCATCCACCCATCCATCATCAATCCACCTATCCTACAATCTGTCCATGCACCCATTCATCCATTTATAATCCATCCATCTGACCATCCATCCACCCACCCATCAGCAATCTACCCTCTATCCATCCATCCACCCACCCACCCACCCACGTATCCATGCATCCATCTAACATTTATCGAGCTCCTCTCATTCCAAGCACTGTGGGTCCAACATTAACCGGGTGACTGAAATTCTTGTTCTCCTGGAACTTCCATCCAGAGCGGACACCAGCCGACACACGAGTAATGAACACAAGCAACGACACACGCAGCCTTGGAAAGCCCGCGGGGAAAGGACAGCAGAGGGTGAGAGTGGGGGTGACCAGGGCTTCCTGTGAACGGGTGGTCAAGAAGGGCCTCTTGCAACAGGCAACCTCTAGGCGGAGACCCAGATAACAAGGTAAACGGAGCAGGCTGGGCATGGGGGGAAGCACCCCGGGAGAGGGAGCAGAGGGAGGCCTGCGGGGGGAGCGGGGCCTCCAGGCTTCCCGCTCTTCCAGGCATGGAAGGCGCCATACTGCCTGGGGCTGTTCAACAGAAACATAATGTGAACCAACTTTGAAACTTCACATCTTTCTAGTGACCACACTAAGAAAAACCCACAAAGAAGCAGCAAAATCAATGCTGGTAACATCTTTTTTAAAAAAATTTTTTGTGGAACTGGGGATTGAACCCAGGGGCATTCTACCTCCAAGCTATACCCCCAGCCCTATTTTTTATTCTTTATTTGGAAACAGGGTCTCATTAGGTTGCTGAGAGCCTAAGTTGCCGAGGCTGGCTTTGAACCTGTGATCCTCCTGTCTCAGCCTCCCAAGTACTGGGGTGACAAGTGTGCGCCACCATGCCCAGCTGGTAACATCTTTTGTTTAACCTGATGCGTTGAAAATATGGACAGTTAAGCACGTACCCTATGTAAAAAAGGAAAATGAGAAATTTCACATTTCACTTTTTTTTTGTCCTAGACTTTAAAATCCAGGGAGCGTTCTGCACGCACAGCGTCCCTTCATCTGGACCAGTGTCACGGCACAGGATCAACAGCTGCCCACGGCTGGCAGTCACACCATGAAGGACAGCGCAGGTCTAGACAGTCTCCTCCGCACTGGAGCCTGCCCGCCACCAAGCGCAGCGTGACCCAGGGTCCCTACAGGACCACAACGCGTCTGCAGCATGTCTGCAGAGTGCGTAGGAACACACACGCATGCTCACTCACACGTAGATTTTTCTTTGTTTTGGTGACACCAGGGATTGAACTCAGGGGCATTCTACCTCCAAACTATATCCACCAGCCTTATTTATTTATTTCTTATTTATTTATTTTACTGGGGATTGAACCTAGGGGAAGTCTACCTCTGAGGTACATCCCCCAGCCCAATTTTTATTTTTTGTTTTGAAACAGGGTCTCAGTAAGTTGCTGAGAGTCTCACTACTTGCTGAGGCTGTCCTCGAACCTGCGATCTTCCTGTCTCAGCCTCCCAAGTACTGGGATGACAGGTGTGCGCCACTGTGCCCGGTTTACCCACAGTTTTTATTGAGGAGACATAACTTTGCAGTAACAGCAAAACCATTGTGAAGATTAAGCAGGTGACCAGCACTGGCAAAGGCTTGTGGATGCCCCAGGGAAGAAGCCTTTTTGGAAGAAAACTAGGGATGTCAGAAATTTCAGAGTTTGGAGTTTTTTATGTTTTTTTTTTTTTTGGTACTGGAGATTTAGGGGCATTGTACCTCTGAGCTGTGCCTCAGTCCTGTTTTATTGTTTAGTCTGAAACAGGGTCTCACTAAGTTGCCGAAGGTATCAAAAAGTTGCTGAGGCTGGTCTTTAAATCTGCAATCCTCCTGTCTCAGCCTCCCAAGTACTACGATTACAGGCCTGTGCCACCACGCCCGGCTCATTCATTCATTCATTTATGGTGGTGCTGGAGACTGAACCCAGGGCCTGGTGCATGCTGGGAAAGCACTCGACCACTGAGCTGCAGCCCCAGTTCCTGTTATATTTTGTTTTTAATTGGCACATAATAATTGTACACATTTTATGGGGTTCCGTGTGATGTTTCAACAGTTCATTTTTTCATATGTACGGAAAACTACAAAACATATAAGCAGAGCTTAAAGAATAACTGTTATTACTAAAGACTAACAATAAGCTGGGCGTCGTGGCACACACCTGTGATCCCAGTACTTGGGAGGCTGAGACAGGAGGATCGCAGGTTCAAGGACAGCCTCAGCAACTTAGTGAGACTCTGTTTCCAACTAAAAAATAAAATAGGGCTGGAGTATAGCTCAGAGGTAGAATGTCCTTGGGTTCAATCCTCAGAACCACCACCACCACAAAAAAAACAGACTAATAATAAAATAAAAATTAATAATAAATATTTAAAACTTAAAAAATAATAAAAACGCACCACATCCAGTAGTGAAAGTCCACGGTGACAATGTAGGCTGGCTATGTTCTCCCAATCTCTGAGTGTTTCTATAATTAAGTGTTTTGCAAAAGCAACTGAAGTCAGAGGGAAGAGGAACGCATGCGTCCCACAGAGGGGCTTGCACGTTTAATTGTGAGGGGAGAACCCACACAGCTCAGTGTTAGTAAATTCTTGTTAAAAATGGGGGGGGGCAGGTGTGGTGGTGCACACTTGTAATCCCAGTACTTGGGAGGCTCAGACAGGAGGATCACAGGTTCAAGGCCAGCCTCAGCAACACGGTGAGACTCTTAGCACCTAGCAAAACCCTGTTTCAAAATAAAAAAATGAAAAGGGCTGAGGGTGTAGTTCAGAGGTAGAATGTCCTGGGTTCAACCCCTAGTATCACAAAAATAAATAAATAAATAAAGGGGGGCACTCTGGGAGGGTGTAAAGCTCAGTGGTAGAGTGCCCCTGGGTTCAATCTTCAGTACAAAAAAAAAAAAAGAAAGTAATCTAAGCATCTATAAACTGAAGTTCACATGGATTTGAGAAATCACTATTAACCTACAGGAGGATAGAAGAACCCATAGTTTATTTATTTATGGCCACTCTCGAAGACTTGATGTGCTATACAAATAGACAAACGTATAGTCAAGGAAACAGGAAAGAAAAGATAAATAAGAGCAGAAAATTAAGATGAAACGCATACACAAATGTATCTGCCTTTAGATGCTTATAGAATATAAGAGACAAGCTCCCAGCTGGTTTTGAGCTTCCTGGCAGCCCAAGCAATAATGGCACTACAAGCAGCCACACAATTCACCATGTCCGTCAGGGCAGAGACAAACCAGATGCCCAGGAATCTCCCAGAAGGGCAGCTCCGTCCTGCGGAGGCCCAGGCGCGCCTGCTCGCGCACTCACCCGGTGTGTGTTGTTGATGACGATGGGGTCGGGGTTGCCGTAGTTGGGTGGGTTGGCATATGGGTCGTAGCCGAGCAGGGCCAGCATGGGGGCGATCTGGGCCATGTCCCTCACCACGTCCGCAGGGATGTGGCCCGTCCATTTGGACAGCGCCTCGAGGTTCACGGGCTTGATGACCTGGTCCGTGGACCGCTCGATCCTGGGGAGAGAAGGCAGCTTGGGCAGGGCGGGGGCAGCAGGAAAGGCTGAGAGGCCCTGGGCCGCGACCAGCTCCGTCCCCAACAACGGCACCGCCTCCGCACGGGGGACCCGAGAAGGCAGTGGGAGCCAGGAAAGGTTAGCGCTTCTGCTGCTCCCTGGCTTCTCTGATATACATTTATTTATTTATTTTATTATTATTTTTTGTGGTACTGGGGATTGAACCCAGGGGCATTCTACCTCTGAGCTACACCCCCAGCCCTATTTTTTCTTCTTTATTTTGAAACCAGGTCTCACGAAGTTGCAGAGGGCCTCACTAAGTAGCTGAGGCTGGCCGTGAACCCGGATCCTCCAGTCTCAGCCTCCCAAGTACTGGGAGTATAAGCATGCACCACCACGCCCGGCTTCTCTGACTTTTAAAAATAACTTTTTTTTGGTATTGAGGATTGAACCCAGGAGTATTCTACCTCCGAGGTATACCCCTTGCCTTTGTATGTGTGTGTGTGTGTGGGGGGGGGTATTGGGGATTCACCCAGAGGTATTCTACATTCAAGCTATACCTCGAGCTCTATTTTATTTCTTATTTGGAAACAGGGTCTCACTAGGTTGATAAGAGTCTCACTACTTGCTGAGGCTGTCCTTAAACCTACAGTCCTCCTGTCTCAGCCTCCCAAGTACTGGGATTATAGGCATGTGCCACCATGCCCGGCGTATCCCCTGCCATTTTAATTTTTTTACTTTTTTTTGGCATTACCGGGGATTGAACCCAGGAGCATTCTACCTCCAGGCTACACCCCCAGCACTATTTTTAATTCTTTATTTTGAAACAAGGTCTCACTAAGTTGCGGAGGGCCTCACTAAGTAGCTGAGGCTGGCCGCGAACCTGGATCCTCCGTCTCCCAAGTATTGGGATTATAAGCTGTGCCACCACACTTGGCTCATTTTTTACTTATTAAAATTATTATTACTATTTTGGTACTAGGGATTGAACCCAGGGGCATTCTACTTCTAAGCTAAACCCCCCGCCCTATTTTATTTTTTATTTTTGAAACAGGGTCTCAAGCCGGGCGTGGTGGCACACGCTTGTAATCCCAGTACTTTGGGAGGTGGAGACCGGAGGATCCGGGTTCGCAGCCAGCCTCAGCTCTCTCGCTCTCTCTCTCTCCCTGTCTCTCTGTCTCTCTGTCTCTCTCTCTCTCCTTAGTGAAGCCCTCTGCAACTTCGTGAGACCCGGTTTCAAAATAAAGTATAAAAAATAGGGCCGGGGGCGTAGCGTGGAGGTAGAACGCCCCTGGGTTCAATCCCCGATACTGCAAAAAAAACAACAACAACAAAAAAAAAACCAGGGTCTCACTAAGTTGCTCAGCCTGGCTGTGAACCTGCGATCCTCCTGTCTCAGCCTCTCTGGTACTGAGATTACAGGCATGCACCGCTATGCCTGGCTTATTTTTTATTTTGAAATAGGCTCTTGCTAAGTTACCACATGCTGGCTTTGAACATGCGTTCCTCCTGTCTCAGCCTCCCAAGTACTGGGATTATAGGCGTGCGCCATTGTGCCCAGCATAAAAATAACCTTGTATGTCCAGAACTAACATCAGTATATTTCTTTGAAACACTGGCTTATTATTTTTTTAGGGGAAAAAAATGGCCGGGCGTGGTGGCGTTTACTTGTAATCCCAGTAGTTGGGAGGCTGAGACCAGAGGATCCGGGTTCACAGCCAGCCTCAGCTACTTAGTGAGGCCCTCCACAATTTAGTGAGACCCTGTTTCAAAATAAAGAATAAACCGGGCGTGGTGGCGCACGCTTGTAATCCCAGTACTTGGGAGGCAGAGACCGGAGGATCGGGGTTCGCGGCCAGCCTCAGCTACTTAGTGAGGCCCTCCACAACTTAGTGAGACCCGGTTTCAAAATAAAGTATAAAAAATAGGGCCAGGGGTGTAGCTCGGAGGTAGGACGCCCCTGGGTTCAATCCCCAGTACTGTAAAAAAAAAAAAAAAGGCTACACACTAATGGTACAGCTAGAAGTTCCTGTGGTCATCAGCCTCGCACTGGGACCTGGTCTTAGTAATGTGGAGCACACCGTCCATCCTTTTGCGATGCTGTTCAATAGGAGAGTGGTTAAGAGCCGAATCAGGAGCCAGACTCCTGGGTTCAAATGACAACTGTGGCAACACTGGCTGTGTGGCCTTGGCAGAGTTACTTCACCTGTCTAAGCCTCAATCCCCTCACTTATAAATGAGAAAGATAACAGTAGCCACCTCACCAGGCTGTTCCAAAGACTGAATGAGTTAGCACAAAGAAAGCTCTTGATAGATCGCTCAAGGGTTAGATGGCTCTCAATAAGGGTTACCTCTCAGTCTTTTTCTCTGACTCATACACACAGTGTTATTTATGGTTTGAAAGTAAGATGTCAGTTAGGAGTGGTGACACACGCCTGTAATCCCAGTACTTGGGAGGCTGAGACAGAAGGATCGAAGGTTCGAGGACAGCCTCAGCTACTTGTCCAGGCTCTCAGCAACCTAGTGAGACCCTGTTTCCAAATAAGAAATAAAATCGGACTGGGGGTGTAGCTTGGAGGTAGACTGCCTCTGGGTTCAATCCCCAGGACCAAAAAAAAAAAAATAAAGTCAGCTAGGCTTGGTGGCACATGCCTGTAATCCCAGTACTTGGGAGGCTGAGACAGGAGGATTGTAGGTTTGAGGACAGCCTCAGCAAGTAGTGAGACTTGCATCAACCTAGGGTGACCCTGTTTCAAAATAAAAATGAAATTGGAGCCGGGCGTGGTGGCGCACAATTGTACTTGAGAGGCAGAGACCGGAGGATCCAGGTTCGCGGCCAGCCTCAGGTACTTAGTGAGACCCTCCGCAACTTCGTGAGACCCGGTTTCAAAATAAAGGATAAAAAATAGGGCCGGGGGTGTAGCTTGGAGGTAGAATGCCCCTGGGTTCAATCCCCGGTACCGCAAAAAAAAAAAAAAAAGAAAAGAAAAGAAGAAATTGGGCTGGGGGTGTAGCTCGGAGGTAGAATGCCCCTGGGCGCCATTCCCAGTACCACACACACATACACACAAAAATAAAAAAATTTAAAAATTATGAAATTAAATTAAAAAAAGAAAGTAAAATGTTCCTGGACCTCATGCTCTGAAGGCAGGCCATGGCTGGAGGGGAGTCCCTGGCAGCGTGGCCTTGGGGACTATCTATGTCCCTCACTCCCTCCCCTTGCTCTCTCTGCTCCCCGCCAGGATGTCTGCGGAAACTGGACAACCTCTGAATCTCTCCAGCTCTGCAGCCAAATAAAGCCCCCTTTCCTCTAAGCGTTTGCACGTCTGGTGTTTAGATCTCAGAGGTGTGCATGCTGACTGAAACGCACAGGGAAAGTCTACGATCATACTTGTTTTTTTTTTTTTTTTTTGCAGTACCAGGGATTGAACACAGGGGCGTTCTACCTCCAGGCTACGCCCCCGGCCCTATTTTTTTATACTTTATTTTGAGACCGGGTCTCACGAAGTTGCGGAGGGCCTCACTAAGTAGAGACACAGAGAGAGAGAGAGACAGGGAGAGAGAGAGAGAGCGCGTGTGTGCGCGCGAGCTGAGGCTGGCCGCGAACCTGGATCCTCCGGTCTCCGCCTCCCAAAGTACTGGGATTACAAGCGTGCGCCACCACGCCCGGCCTGATCATACTTGTTTTAAAACAAATTCCATGCGGGGCGCGGTGGCGCAGGCCCACTCACTTGGACAGGGAGACGCCGCCCGGCTTGCCGATGAGGTCCTCGTGGTGCAGCACGGCGTCGCTCCACGCGATGCCCAGGAAGTCCAGGATGAGCTTGAGCGAGCGGCGCGGGTGCAGCACGAGCTGCTCGTAGTACACGGGCAAGCACTTGTCCTTGCCCACCTCCAGGCACTGCGCGTACATCACCTCGATGGCCTTGTTCCACTTGCTCAGGCAGTCCCGGTAGCTGCTGAGGTCGAAGCCGGCGATGGTCACCTTGCGCGTGATCATGGAGTGCACCGAGGCCCGGCCGTCGCGCACCATCAGCAGGAACTTGGAGTTGGGGAACAGGCGCGACAGGTAGACGGAGGACTTGAGCGTGAAGGGGTCCTTGTTGCACAGGACGCGCGCCGGCTCGCCGTGCTTGGCGATCACCTCGAGGATGAAGGCCTGCATGGCGGCGTCCAGCACCTCGTCCGTCACGCCCGCCTCGTCCAGCCGCAGCTTCTCGCGGCCCGACTTGGACCAGGCCTGACGCATGGCCAACACCCGGGGGATGATGCGCGTCTCCTCCCCGCAGCGCACCTCGGGGTGGGCGTCCAGCATGGCGCGCATCAGCGTGGTGCCACTGCGGGGCACGCCGCCCACGAAGATGAGCGGCATGGCCTTGCCGTAGCGGTACTCCACGTGGTCGGTGCCCACCATCACCAGGTCCTCCTGCTCGGGCCGCATGGTCCGCCGCGGGCCCGCCAGCACCGCGCGGCACTCCAGCGCCTGCTGGCCCAGCTGCACGGCCAGCAGCAGGCCCAGCGCGCAGCCGGCCACCAGCAGCGCCCTGCGCACCGACAGGCGCATGCTGGGCCGCGGGCGGGGCAGGCCCGGCCTGGAGGCCCGCTTCAGAGGCTCAGCCTGCGGCCAGGCGGGCTCGCATCTGCAAAGAGAAGAGATCCACCATCAGGAAGATCGGCCACCCGCCAGCCCTCTCCACACAAATGCTGGCCACTAACGTTGCGGTGCGCAGGTTAAGAGTGGGGTGCCAACCATTAGTGCGACTGTGCGCCTGACACGGTGCTGGGCTCTTAACCCAGCACCCTTTGCTCATAGGAACAGTTGTCCCCGGAAGGGCTATTAGTGTCCCACAGGGCTCAGGGTAGACAGCCTGGGTTCAAATCCGAGCTCCACTTCTTGGCTTCAGGACCCTGGCCAGCTCCTTTTGCTCTCAACAGCTCAGCATCTCATCTCATAAACAGAGAGTCATAATCACTCCAAAATTATTATAAAATTTACTATCCAAAGCGTGTGTGTGTAGCCGGGCGTGGTGGTGCACGCTTGTAATCCCAGTACTTGGGAGGCTGAGACCGGAGGATCACAGGTTTGTGGCCAGCCTCAGCTACTTAGTGAGGCCTCCTGCAACTTAGTAAGACCCTGTTTCAAAAATAAAGAATAAGAAATAAGGCTGGGGGTGTAGCTCATAGGTAGAATGCCCCTAGATTCAATCTCCAGTACTGCAAAACAAAACAAAACTAAACAAAAACAACAAAGTGTACATGCGTAATTTTAACAGTAAATTATCATAAAACTTACTACCCAAATTGTTTTTAAAAATTATTATCAGCTGGGTGTGGTGGTGCACGCTTGTCATCCCAGTACTTGGGAGGCTGAGACAGAAGGATAGAAGGTTCGCGGCCAGCCTCAGCTGCTTACTGAGGCCCTCCACAACTTAATGAGACCCTGTTTCAAAATAAAGAATAAAAAAATAGGGCTGGGGGTGTAGCTCGGAGGTAGAATGCCCCTGGGTTCAATCCCCAGTACCAAAAAAAAATTACTATGAAAATATGAATGTCAGCCATAGTCCTAGGGAGGCTGAGGCAGGAGGATTGCAGGTTTGAGGCCAGTCTCAGCAACTTAGTGAGGCTCTCTGCAATTTAGTGAGACCCTGTTTCAAAATAAAGAATAAAAAATTGGTCTGGGGGTGTAGCTCAGTGGTAGAATGCCCCTGGGTTCAATCCCCAGGACCACACACACAAAAATAAAATAAAAAGGTCTGGGGATGTAGCTCAGTGGTAGCGCACCCCTGGGTTTAATCCCCAGTACCTCAAAGGAAAAAATAAATAAATAAAAGTGAATGTCAGCTAGGCGCAGTGGTGCACGCCTATAATCCCAATGACTCAGGAGGCTGAGGCTGAAAGATGGAAAGTTCGAGGCCAGCCTGGGTGACCTAGCAAGATCCTGTATCAAAATAAAAATAAGTGAATAAATAAATGGGTAAACAAATAAACAAAAGGGCCGGGGTGTAGCTCAATGGTGGGGCGCCCCTGGTTCAATCCTGAGCAGCCTGCCTAAGGCTGCAGGGCAGAGCGGTGGGCCTGGGGGGGGGGCAAGGCCAAGACTGGGATGCCACCAGCAGAGGACCGTTCAGTGTGTGCAGGTCAGGGGCGAGCAGAAGGCCGCGAGAAGCCACTGGCGGCCTGGCAGTGAGGATGGGTGGGAAGGGCTCCGGACGGCGAGGCCTGCAGCCCCAGGTTCAAATCCCACCCCTGCCACTTGATAGCTGAACCTGGGCATGGAACTTCGTCTTCATCCTCCTCCAAGAACAACAATGATAATCCGTTCTCAAGGAGGCCGACGTGAAGGGCTAAGGAACTCTGTGTGTGTGTGTGTGTGTGTGTGTGTGTGTGTGTGTGCGCGCGCGCACGCTGGGGTTTGAACTCAGGAGTGTTCTATATCTGAGTTATACTCCCAGCCCTATTTTTTATTTTATTTTATTTATTTATTTATTTTTTGGGGGGTACTGGGGATTGAACCCAGGGGCATTCTACCTCTGAGCTACACCCCCAGCCCTATTTTTTATTCTTTATTTTGAAACAGGGTCTCACTAAGTTGCAGAGGGCCTCACTAAGTAGCTGAGGCTGGTCGCGAACCTGGATCCTCCTGTCTCAGCCTCACAAGTACTGGGATTACAAGTGTGCGCCACCACGCCTGGCTCCAGCCCTATTTTTTATTTATTTTATTTTATTTTTCTGTGGTACTGGGGATGGAACCCAGGGGCAGTCTACCTCTGAGCTACACCCCCAGCCCTATTTTTTATTCTTTATTTTGAAACAGGGTCTCACTAAGTTGCAGAGGGCCACACTAAGTAGCTGAGGATGGCTGTGAACCCGATCCTCCGGTCTCAGCCTCCCAAATACTGGGATTACAAGCGTGCGCCACCACGCCCGGCTTCTATTTTTTATTTTGAAACAGGGTCTCGCTAAGTTGCTGAGGGTCTCACTAATTTGCTGAGGCTGGCCTCGAACCTGCAATCCTCCTGTCTCAGCCTCCCAAGTACTGGGATTACAGGTGTGTACCACTGCACCTGGAACCAAGGGATCCTGGTGCAGGGCGCTCAGCAAGCATGCTGACGATGCCAGCCCCGGCAGGCGGCGGCAAGAGGGCTGGGTCTGGCTGTGCCTTGAATCTGCTCAGAGACACGATGTAGGGCAAGTGCCCTGTGCTTTGGGAATCAGCCTCCAAAGAGAAGCGCAGAGGCCTGCGCTCTCCACCCTGGGTGGCCTTTTTCTAGAGCTGGATTTCTAACCAGCTGGCTGCAGACGGACCAAGCCGGGGAGTGTGCATGGCCGGGCATGACGGAGGCCGGGGGCACGGGCTGTCTGGGGCTCTGTGGGCTTCTAGGTGCACCTACCTCCCCTGAGGACTCTCATCTCTGGGCTCCAACCCTCGGACCTGCTCACCACGGCTCTGCGCCGGCACAGCCCTGCAGGGGCAAAGCAGACGCCATAGATCAGCGTTGGGTGCTGTGGAGCGGGGCCCACCCCTCAGAGGCAGAGGGGCTGCCAGGATCCCTAAGGTCCCTGGAAGCCGCACTGGGAAACGGGTGCTCTAGGGATGACGCTGCAGCGTGGGTCTGAAGTCACCTGCTCCTACAGAGAATGAACTGGCTCACTGTGCAGGCAGAGAAGATTAAACCAGGATGTACCACTGGCCTCAGGGGGACCCAGTCTCTGCCTACTAGGCCCCGCCCCTCCTCTTGGACTTTGAACTTCAGGGAGAGTGAATATAATAATCAAGCACCACCCTTAGACGTCTTTCACCATCTGGGCCCTGTAAGTACGGTTGATCAGGCTGTGCACTGTAACACTGCAGAGGGCACCGTGTAACCAGCCCACGATGAATCTGGCACCCCTGGCGTTAGACAGCGTCCTGCTGCCACTACCCGTCACTAAGGAAATGCCCACGGATGAGAGTCCCTGGTGCCATTTAAATCCAAGGACGAGGAAAGGACGATGCTCTCACGTTTACAGATGAGAAAACATGGAAGCAAGAGGAAGAGCCACGGGCCGGAGGAACAGGGCCGGTCTCACCACCCAGACCCGAGCCCCCGTGCCCGGCTCTTCACCGCCACGTGCAGGAAGGGGCCGTGGCCACGGTGGGCCAGGCGTGCAGCGTGGCTCGAGGGGATCTTGGTAGCTGGGGCGGGGGGCAGTGTAGACACATCTCACATCTCAGTGCTGTGCCCTGACCACCTAGGGTGGGGAGATTTTTCAGTCCAATTCTCACCTTTTCCCAATTAACAGACGGTGCAACTGAGGCCTACAAGGGAAATCACTTTACACCGCCCCACGCTGAGCCTGGGGCTCCAGGCCGTGCCCTCGGTTCTGTTTCAGGAAGCGGGGTGGTGTAGGACTCAGCGCCCATCCCCCCGCAGAGCCTCTGTTTCCTATTCTATAAAAAGGGCTGTTGGAGCCGGGCGTGGTGGCGCACGCTTTGTAATCCCAGTATTTGGGAGGCTGAGACAGGAGGATCGCAGGTTGGAGGACAGCCTCGGCAAGCAGTGAGACTCTCAGCAACCTAGCGAGACCCTGTTTCAAAACAAAAAATTAAAAAAGAGCTGGGGGTGTAGCTCAGAGGTAAAACACCCCTTGGGTTCAATCCCCAGCATCAAAAAAAAGAAGAAAAAAAAAAAGAAAGAGAAAAAAAGCTGTTGGGAAACTCAAGCGAGATTACAGCAAGCACTTAGAGAAGAGCAGCGATGGTGACGATAATTTGGGGCTGGATGGTAGTAAACTGGCTGGAAGCTGTTGTCTGCGCCTCTCTCCTCCCTTCCTTCCTCCTCGCTCCCTCCTCGCCTCTGTTTTTCCTATTCCTGAAATACCAGCCCGGCCAGTACATGGAGACCCAGATGGCGAGTCGTCCAGCACCCCACATGCTCTACAACCCTGGGCCAGGCACTCCCGGATCGTGGGCGGCGCGGTCCCAGGCCTGCCCTCTTGGGACAAAGAACACACTTTGGAGGACTTGGCGCTGTCCCAGAGGCAGGATGGCCCGGGCCCAGCTGCCCTCAGGCTGCCCTTGAAATGCCAGCGTGCCCGAGGCCTGGCAGCTTCCTCGGCCAGCATCCTGCCGCCCCTGCAGGGGACACGGGCCCTGGGAGACCACGTGAGACCAGTGGCACGGAGCTGCGAGGGCTTCTGTCACTTAGACCTACGTGTCCAGCAAGTAGCCACCAGAAACACGAAGCTGCTGGAATTTGAATGAAGCCAAATTAAATACAGTCTGAAACTTGGCTTCTGGTTGGCACTGGCTACATTTCAAGTGTCTGGAATCCACAGGTGGCCAGCGGCTATGGTCCTGGACGACAGATCTAGAACGAGACGGTCGGGCACACGAGGGCCCTTGAGCCGCATGCAGCCCAGGGCCTGTCCCCGTGTGGCCTCGACTCAACAGAGGTTTGTGCAGTCAGCTCTCTGTATCTGTATGTCCCCAAATTTGGCCAACCTCAGCTGGAAAGTATTAGAAAACAAAACAAAACAAAGCAAAAAATCAACTAGCTGGCCTTGGGGTGTATGCTTGTAATCCGAGTACTTCGGAGGCTGAGAAAGGAGGATGGCAGGTTTGAGGCTAGCCTCAGCAACTTAGGGAGACCTTGTTTCAAAATAAAATAAAAGACAAAGCCAGGCGTGGTGGCGCACGCTTGTAATCCCAGTACTTTGGGAGGCGGAGACCAGAGGATCCGGGTTCGCGGCCAGCCTCAGCTCTCTCTCTCTCTCTGCTTAATGAGGCCCTCTGCAACTTCATGAGACCCGGTTTCAAAATAAAGTATAAAAAATAGGGCCGGGGGCGTAGTGTGGAGGTAGAACGCCCCTGGGTTCAATCCCCAATACTGCAAAAAAAAAAGATAAAAAAAAGACAAAATAAAATAAAAGACAAAAGGATTGGGGGTGTAGCTTGGAGGCAGAATGCCCCTGGGTTCAATCCCCAGAACAAAACAAAACAACAAAACAAGAACAAACAACAAAACATAACTGTGCATCAGTACGGAGCAGGGAGAGCCTCTCCGCTGGTCATTATTCCTGAACAATATGTGTAACAGTTTACAGAGCATTTCCGTTGCAGCAGGTCTCAGAAGCGATCTAGAGGTGTTACACAGAAGGATGCACACTGGCTCCTGCACACACTGAGCCATTTTCCATGAGGGTCTTGTGCATTGGTGGATTTGGGCATCACGGCCGGGCGGGGGTAGGTCCTGGCCCCAGTGTCCCCTGGATACCAAGGGACCACTGGATGCTCTGTCAAGGGGAGCAGGAGAGGAGGAGGAAGGAGGGAGACAAGAATCAGCAGCACCAACAGCAACAAAAACCATCCGTACCGCGAAACCTACCATAGTTACTCGAGAGCATTTACGCAAGTTTGCTGACCTTTGTTCCAGAACATTCCCTGAACTGTAGAGAGTTCTACTAGACTGCACTGGCTTAGAGTGGGGGTCCATGAGCCCTCCTTTCCTGATAGGAGGAAGGTCAGTAATAGAAGCTAGCATTTATGTATGTATGTATGTATGTATGTATGTATTACATACATACATAAATAAATATTATGGCACTGGGAATTGAACCCAGGGGCATTCTACCTCTGAGCTCCACCCCTAGCCCTATTTTTTTATTCTTTATTTTGAAACAGGGTCTCACTAAGTTGCGGAGGGCCTCACTAAGTAGCTGAGGCTGGCTGCGAACCTGGATCCTCCGGTCTCAGCCTCCCAAGGACTGGGATTACAAGCGTACACCACCACGCCTGGCTAGAAGCTAGCATTTATTAAGCACCACTGTTTATTAGCATCAAACCAAGGGCTTTCCATGCCCTGACTCCTTCCATCCTCACATCAGCCCCCTGGAGGGGTCGGTGGGGGCAAGGGGTCCCGCGTTCTCCACTCTATGGACCACGAAGGCCCATGAGGGCGCAGGGCGAGTGTGACTGTGCCACAGAGCAAAATTACAAACCAGCCGCACTCACCAGCACCGAGAAGCCACAGGGAAGAAAAAGACGAGAAACGGACCTGAAATGCTACCGGTGTGCGTTGGTGGCAGGTGACATTTTTCTCTAAAAACATACTTGCATGGTGCTGTCACATGGCCGTGCTGTGTGATAAAATCGTAAAGGGACTAGTATCTTTCCCACTGTGTGCCGGGCACAGTATCAGCCCAGAGCGCTGGGGTTCACATCCCAGCTGTCCCAGCCAGGAGCTGTGTGACCTTCACATGCCCCTTAACCTCTCTGAGCCTCGGTTTCTTCATCTATGAACAGGGATGATAAGGAACCTCCCAGGAGGCTCGCACATGGCCCTGGGCACTGTGATGGAGGGCGCTATCTATGTGGGAAGCTTTGGCGGGGGGGGGGGGGGGG
>PVJS01026856.1:0-26683 GCA_004027185.1 Glis glis | reverse complement strand
TTTCAATAGATGCTGAAAAAGCATTTGACAAAATACAACACCCATTCATGATAAGAATACTGCAGAGAATTGGAATAGAAGGAACATACCTCAACATCATAAAGGTAATATACAATAGGCCCACAGCCAACATCATACTGAATGGGGAAAAACTTCGAGAGTTCCCTTTAAAAACAGGAACAAGACAAGGATGTCCGCTATCACCACTCCTTTTCAATATAGTACTCGAGACTCTAGCCAGAGCAATAAGGCAAGAGAAGGAAATCAAAGGAGTACAAATAGGAAAAGAGGAACTGAAACTATCTCTATTTGCAGATGACATGATATTATACTTAGAAGATCCAACAAACTCAACCAAAAGGCTCATAGAACTGATCAACAAATTCAGCAAAGTGTCTGGATACAAAATCAATCTTAAAAAATCAGAAGCTTTTCTGTATGCCAGCCATAAATCCACTGAAAAAGAAATCCAGAAGACATTTCCACTCATGATATCCCCCAAAACAATAAAATACTTGGGAATACACCTAACCAAGGAGCTAAAAGACCTCTACAAGGAAATGTATAAAACATTGAAGAAAGAAATTGAAGAAGATCTAAGAAGATGGAAAGATCTCCCATGCTGTTGAGTAGGCAGAATAAATATCATCAAAATGGCCATTCTTCCAAAAGTGCTCTACAGATTCAATGCAATACCCATTAAATTACCAAAGTCATTCTTCACTGACAGAAAAATCTGTCCTTAAATTCATTTGGAACAACAAAAAACCCAGAATAGCCAAAGTAGTTCTCAGCAACAAGAACCATGCAGGAGGCATCACAATACCTGACTTCAAACTATACTACAAAGCCATAGTAATAAAAACAGCATGGTATTGGCAGAAAAGCAGACACATAGACCTATGGAGCAGAATAGAAGACTCTGAAACAAACCCACACACCTATAGCCAATTGAATTTTGTCAAAGGGGCTAAAAATACCCACTGGAAAAAATGATAGCCTCTTCAACAAATGGTGCTGGCAAAACTGGCTAACCATATGCTGAAAAACAGAAATAAACCCCATTTTCTCACCTTATACAAGAGTCAATTCAAGATGGATAAAAGACCTAGAAATCAGACCAGAGACCTTGCAGCTACTCGAGGGCATAGGCCCAATGCTTCAACAGATAGGCACAGGTAAAGACTTCCTCAACAAGACCCCAAAGGCACAGGAAACTGAAATGAGGATCAATATGTGGGATTTCATTAAACTAAAGAGCTTTTGTGCAGTAAAGGAAACAATCAAGAACCTCAACAGAGAGCTGACAGAATGGGAGAAGATTTTTGCCAGCTACTCCTCTGATAGAGGACTCATATCTAGAATATACAGAGAACTTTAAAAAATCACCACTAAAAAAACAAATAATCCAATCAAAAACTGGGCAAGTGAACTAAATAGAAACTTCACAGAAGAAGAAATACAAATACATGAAAAAATGTTCAACATCATTAGCAATCAGAGAGATGCAAATCAAAACGACCTTGAGATTTCACCTAACCCCAATTAGAATGGCAATCATTAAAAACACAAACAGCAAGTGCTGGTGAGGATGTGGAGAAGCAGGAACTCTAATACATTGTTGGTGGGATTGAAAATTAGTGCAACCACTGTGGAAAACAGTGTGGAGGATCCTCAGAAGAATGGGAATGCACCTACCATATGACCCAACAATACCACTTCCAGGCATCTACCCAAAAGAACTGAAACCAAACTACCAGACTAATGCATGTGTATCTATGTTTATAGATGAACAATTCACAATTGCCAAACTTTGGAACCAGCTAAGGTGTCCATTGACAGACGAATGGATCACAAAACTATGGGATATGTACACAATGGTATTTTATGCAGCCTTAAAGAAGAACAAAATTACATCATTTGCAGGGAAATGGAGGGCACTGGAGAACATTATGCTAAGTGAGATTAGTAAATCACAAAGAGTGAAAAGTTGGATGCTCTCCCTAGTATGTGGAAGCTAGGGAGAATGGGACTTAGAAGGAACTCCAGACAGAGAAGGAGAAAAATTTAGATGGGCAAAGAAGGCGACCTAACTGAGGGTGATTGTAGGGGTAATATACTAATGCACATGATGTATATAAACCAACTTATCAGAGTCGATCACTATGCTGAGCATGGAAAGGAGGGAAGGGGGAGGGAATGGGGTGGGATTTGAGGGAGAGCTAAATGAGCAATGTGTGCATGCGTGCTTCTGATACCCTGACACTTACTAAAATGTATAACTACAATGCACCAATAAATGTAATAAATAAATAAATAAATAAATAAATAAATAAATAAATAAAGGAGACTAGTGCGCTACTTCAAAATCTTGGTTTAGAACAATTCTGGTATCCTATCAAACATATTTTTAATCAATAGTCAGTAAACAAATGTAATCAGATAATTCTTATTACATGTGTGATATTTGTATTTTATTCTTAAGCAAAATGAGGCTGTAACAGTAAGCCTTTCTTTTCAAAAAAGAGACTATTAAATAGCAACAACAATCAATAAACCATTAAATATATGACATGAAAAAAAGTCAATGGAATACAGTACCAACAATGACAGATGTTTGTACTACAGGCCACAAGCACCATATGGAAGGAAGGTCATGGAAAAGAGTCTACACAGTTGTCTGGTGATCTCAGGGAAGGCTTGTTGGAGAAGTCTGAACTTGGTCCATCCTTAAAGGATTCTTGGCCACCCTGTATCCACTTCTTCCAAACCAAACCTTCCATTTCTTTGGGAAAACAAATCTCTGCCATTCTCAGCCCTTTGGCCTCCCTGGGGTTGATGCCCAAGCCCCAGACTGAGCCATGACTGGATTAAACCACAACAATTGGTTTCCAGATAAGGAGCTTGAGGCTGCGTGCATCACTTCTTGGAAAGAAAAGCTCCGACTCATCTGGAGGCTACAAGAGGACACACAGGATTGTATGAAGTTAGAGACAACTATCTGCCACTTCAGAGAGGAGCCTGGAGTTTCTGGGGGTGGGGCATGGGCATGGAGGGTAGATTGGAATGAAGTATAGAAGGTGGATTGGGGAGAGAGAGTGAAGTTGGAAAGAAACAAGGTCGTTGATGTCATTATGTGATTTGATGCATAATTCCTTGCTGGAAGCTAGTCTCAGCTCTAGACTTTTTAGCTATTAAGTGGTTTAACTGGATTTCTGTGGTTTGAAAAAAAGAGCAAGGGGTAGAATTTTATCCTTTTCAAAGAGTGTGTTATTCAGCTTTTCCATCACTGTGACCAAAATACCTGACAAGCACAACCTAGAGGAGGAAAGGTTTATTTGGAATCATGGTTTCAGAGGTTCAGTCCATGGTTGGTTGACTCCAAGGCAGAATCCTGGCAGCAGGGTGTGGTGGAGGAAAGATGTTCAACGTATGGTGGCTGCAAGCAGAGAGGATGAGGAAGGGACCAGGAGTGGATGTAGTCCCCAAGGCCATGCCCCCAGTGAGCTACCTCCCCCAGCCACATTCTGCCTGCTGACACTTACTACCCAGTAAATCCACTCAGATTATTAATCCAGCAATAGATTTATCCACTGATGAAGTTAGAGCCCTATTCAATTATTTTACCTATGAACATCTCTGCATTGCCAACGTGTGAGCTCTTCCAGGGGACATTCTATATCCAAACCCTAACAAGGGGACCATGGCATTTTAGGCAAAGTCAAAGGCAAACATCTTAAAAAGTGTGTCATGGTGGGGCAAAGCCTATTAGATAAAAAGGAGAAAATTCCCAAGTCAAAAATATTTGTTTGGTGCAATGTTTTCCCACATTACATTGTTTCTTTGGTTGGTCAATAAATATGTATGAGCCCACTGTATACCAGGCACTGTGCTGTGTGTTGGGGACAAGACACAGAGTAAGGGAACTTTGGGACCTGATTTTGTAGAGCTGGCATTCCGGTGGGAAACACAAACATTAGGATGGTTGGGGGGACAAGTGGGGTGCAGAAGGAATGGAAGATGTTATGGGTGCTAAAGCATGGCCTCACCTGCGATGTAATAGGGGTTGAGGAAGGCTTCCCTGAGAGAGTAACATTTAAGCTGAAACCTAAAAGATGAGTGAAGAAGCCCTAGGAGAGGAGGGAGGTTTGGGGGATAGTCCATATGGAATAGCACACACTTGACCATAGGATTTCTAATGGCCTTTAATGTGTAAATGTGCATTGTGAACCTCCAGAGGGCCTGAGTTCCACAGCATTCATCAAACTTATTAACAAGAAGCCCTGATTGATTCAAGGAACATCTTGTAAAAAGTAAGCAAAACAGGCATGACTTCAGGAATGAACACAAGTGTTCCAGGGGCAGAAGAAACATAGTACTAACTAGAGTAAAGTGTAGGGGTATATATGGTGATGATAGGTAAGTAAGTAGGTAGGTAGGTAGGTAGGATAGATATGTATAATAGGTAGATAGATAGGATAGGTAGTGTCCCAGTCAACAGTCTCACTGCTATAATCCAAAATGACTGACCACCCAACTTAGAGGAAGGGATATTTATTGGCTCACAGTTTTGGAGATTTAGAGGCTCAGTCCATGTCAGGAGGGTGTGCAGAGCTCAGGGCAAGGTGGCAGTAACCAGAAAGAGGAAGAGAGCAAGGCTCCACTCTCACATCATGGAGGCTGGAAGCAGAGAAAGAGCAGGGAGAGGAGGAGCCATATAACCCCTTAGGCCACACCTCCAGGAAACCCTCCTTGGCAAACAAGTTCCACTTCCAACATTGCTACCTTGTTTCCATAAGGGCTAGGGGTTCATTCTAAATCCAAACCATTACACTTGGCCCCTGACCCCTTAGACCTCATGGTCACCTCACGATGCAAAATGCATTTAGTCCATCTCCACAAGTTCCCATAGTGTTGACAATTCCAGCATCACTCAATAGTCCAAAGTCCAAGTCTCCTCTGAGACTCAAGGTAAACTCTTGGTTGTGAGCTCCTGTAAAAACAAAATGCAAGTAACATACATCCAATGTACAGTGGCACAGAGTAAACATTTACATTCCAAAAGGGAGAAAGAGGGCCATAGAAGGAAGGAATGGGACCAAAACAGTATTGAAATCCAGCAGGGCAAGCACTTGGTCCTGCATCTTCATTTCTGGCATCCAGGGCAGATGATTTTGAGATGTGATCTCAAAGGGGCACTGGAAGCCCTGCCACTATGGCCTGGTTGATTGCAGTGGGTGACATACTGACTCTTCTAGTCTGGCTCCATGGCTCACAGCTTACAGCTTTTCCTTACGGTTGCTACACGTTTCTGGCACTTCTAAATCTCAGTTTTTTTCCTTGCAACCTCGGCTTCACCCTCATAGCTTCAGAGATTGCCCCATTTGGCCCTGCTTGCAGGGATTCTGACCCTGCCACACATTGCCTGGATTCCCAGGCCTTCCTTTGGAATCTGGGGGGAAGCTTCATTGACCCCCTTTTTTCCAGCAAAGCCAGCATTACATGAGCACCAAAATTGACCATCAGCATGAAAGGTATTCATGCCCTCTTTAATCAAGCCACTGGGCCCTTTTCAATCAGAGCTGTTGGCCCACCTCCATCTGTGCTGCTGCTGGTCCTACCTCCATCATGGATACCACTTCCTCCTTATTTCATTCATCTTACTTTCTTCCACAACATAATTTCTCTGGACCCCAGTTTTACACATGCATTTCTGGCCAAACTGCAAATCTATAAAGTCTCTCTGCTTTGTTTTCTGCTCCCGAAATTTGGTGAACAATTTTCTGAACTTGGACATAAATAATCCATAATGCAGTTTGGATACTTTGTTACTTTGAGATTTCCTCTGCCAGCATAATCAGCCCATCATCTTTAAATTTGGCCTCATAAAAAGTTTCATGACATGGGCAAAGTGCCCATAAATTCTTTGCCAGAATGTGGCCTCTACTCCATTTTCCTATGGAGTCATCTTTGCCCCTGAAATCTCCTGAGCACAGTCTCTATCACCCACCTTTCTATCCACACTGTTGCCCTTCCAGCTTCTCACAAAACAGTTCCATAGACTCACAAAACACATGGTCAGACTTAGATATAGCAGTGATCCCACTTCTGGTATCAATTTCTGTTTCAGTCAATATTCTCAAATATATTCCAAAGTGACTGACCATACAGTGAAGAGGAAGGAATATTTATTGGCTCACGGTTTTGAAGATTTAGAGGTTCAGTCCATGTTAGGAAAGTGAGCAGTGCTCAGGGCATGGTGGCAGGAATCAGAAAGAAGAAAAGCACAAGGCTCTGCTCTCACATCACGGAGAAAAGAAGCAGAGAGAGAGGGGGAGAGAGAGAGAAAGAGAGAGAGAGAGTGCAGGGGGAGGAGGAACCATATAATACCCAAGGCCACACCCCCAGAGACCCTTTGTTAGTAATCAAGCTCTGCATCCAACATTGCTACCTTGTTTCCATGAGGGCTGGGGGGACATTCTAAATCCAAACCACTACAGGCAGATACTTATGATAGGTAGAAACTTATGATAGGCATATAGATAAAGGGGGGAGAGTGTATGTCATTTAATTTTCTGTTGCTCTAACTAAATCGAACAGACTGGGTCATTTATAAAGAATAGAAGTGTATCTAGCTCATGGGAAGTCTAAGAATACGAAACCAGCATTTGGCGAGGGCCCTAGCTCTGTGAAGAATGATTGGTATTTTAATAGGGATTGTATTGAATCTATAGAGCACTTTTGGTAGAATGACCATTTTGATAATATTTATTCTGCCTATCCACGAGAATGAGAGATCTTTCCATCTTCTAAGATCTTCAATTTCTTTCTTTAGTATTTTATAATTTTATCATAGAGGTCTTTTACCTCCTTGGTTAAATTTATTCCTAGGTATTTGTTTTTGAAGTTGTTGTGAATAGAATTGTTTTCTGTATTTCGTTTTTAGTGGATTCATGGTTGGCAGATAGAAAAGCTACTGATTTTTGTAGATTTATTTTGTATACTGCTACTTGGTTGAATTTGTTAATCAGCTCTAGAAGTCTTTTGGTTGAGTTTTTTTTGTCTTTTAAGTATAGGATCATGTCATCTGCAAATAGAGATAATTTCAGTTCTTTGATTTTCTTCTCTTGCCTTATTTCTCTGGCTAGAGTTTCAAGCACTATATAGCAAGAAAAAGAGTAGTGATAGTGGACATCCTTGTCTTGTTCCTGAATTCTTGTAGTTTTTCCCCTTTCAATAGGATGTTGTCTTTGGGTTTGCCTGTATGATAATGAGGTAAGTTCCCTTTATTCCAATTTTCTGCAGTACTTTTACATGAATGTGTGTTAGATTTTGTCAAATGCTTCTTCAGCATTTATGGAGATGATTATGTAATTTTTTCCTTAGTTCTATTTATGTGGTGATTTATATGTATTGATTTTTGTATGTTGATCCAGCCTTGCGTCCCTGGAATGCAACCAACTTGGTCATCCACATCAAGTCCCTAGCCAACTGAGGACTATAAATGTCAGCATCTGAGACTTCTTCTGCCAAAGAGCCTTGCCATCTTGCCATGCTGACCAATAATGAGGCTGAATGCTGACCTGACCAGCTATGGCAGCCCGCAGGCCATTCCTTACCTTCAGTTCTGGTTGAGCACTGGTTAAGGTCAGGCCTGAAGACCTAGAACAGACTCACATCTGACCTGAACCTGAGATCATGACTCAGCCAGCTGAACTCCATGATAAATAGACTGCCTGACCTGCTTTTCAGGTTGTACTGTGTCTCTTTCTGCCCTAAAACAGCATGATTTGTATAAAGTTTTCACGGAGTGTTAATGAATAAAGAACCTGTTTTGGTCACAATTACAATAAATGTTCTTGAAATGACTGAGACCATGTTTTGGTTGTTTTCCACGATCTAGGTCTGCTCAGAACTCTTAGCAGGCATTTTGGTCCCAACCTGCCTTTGAAGCTTCGCTGCTCTTTCAGTTCTCGTCAATGAAAGGCATGTCAGGCAGGACCGATGGCAGAAGGGTTTCTAGACCTGGCACTGCTGCAGCCAGCTTTCTGATTTTGGATGAGCCATGTGACCTTTTCAGATTTTAATTCTCTGTGTGTCAGAGTTGGGGTGGACCAGATGACTCCAGAGATTGCCTCACCATTGGCTCATCATTCAACAGTTTTGCTGAGCCATGACTGAATCCCTGCTATTAGGTTATGACAAATTCAGTCATTGGAGATTAGAAGTCTGTATTAGTTTCTTCATAGTACAGATGGGGGGTGGTAAAAAACAGAAATGTATTGTCTTGCAGTATTGCAGGCCGAAAGTACAAAATCAAAGTGTTGGGCAGATTGGCTTTCTCTGAAGGCTGGGAGGGAAATTGCTCCAGGCGTCCCCTAGAGCAGCTGGCCATTTGCTGGGGATCTCCGGCACTCCTTGGTTTCTGTCTGTATCCAAATTCATAAGGACACCTGTCATATTGGATTAGGTCCCACCCTATTCCTGTAGGACCTCATCTTAATTACTTCTGCAATGATCCTGTTTCCAAATAAGGTCACATTCCAGGGTGTTTCAGTTTGTTTTCTTTTGCTATAAGTTCATACCACAGACTAGGCATTTTATAAAGCATAGAGGTTTGTTTGACTCACAGTTCTGGAGGCTGGGAAGTCTAAGAGCACGGTGCTGGCGTTTAGTGAAGGCTTTCTTGCTGCACCATAACATGGTGGAGGGCATGGTGAGACAGAGGAAGGCTGCTAGCTTGGGTCTTTCCTCCTCTTCATAAAGCCATTAATGTCATCATGGAGGCCCCGACCTCATGACTTCATCTAATCGTACATACATCCCAGAGGCCCCAGCTCCAAATACCATTAACATAGGACTTTGGGGATTAAGTTTTCAGCACATGAACTTTTGCAGGGCATTCAAATGAGAGATAGCTCAGGAGTTAGGGTTTCAACATATAAACTTTTGGGAAGCTTAATTGAACACACAACAATGTCCAAGGGAAAAACCCCATGAAGTTGAACCAGAGTCACCTGAAATTGAGTTAGGTGTCTGGATCAGTCAGGAATATTGGCTGCAAACAGTAAAACCAATTTAGGCTTTCATAATGTGCTGAAAGGATGTTATGAAAGGATGCTTGCTGACCCCAGAAGGCTGCTGGATCAGGAGAGACACCACATAGCATGGTGGCACTGCTCAAGCGATGGCCCTGCCCCCACCACTGAGCACAGACTACACAGCTGGAAGGGCTGTGCTCATAGATCCCCGCAGGAGCTGGGTCTCTGCCTCTGAAGCATGGGATACCTCACTGCCCCACCCCATTCCAGGGGACTAGCATCTGCAATGCCTGCTGCCTGATATCATCTTCCTTCTCACCCAGTCTCATATGCTTCATACACTCTTAGTGGAATAATTTGGAAAAACTACAATGAAATGGAAAATGTGCAACCCCCTTTGACACAGAAATTCCACTCCTATGAAGTTTTTTTTTTCTGAAAAAATAATTCAATGACTACCTGGAAATGTGTAATGGTTTGGATTTAGAATGTCCCCTTAGTCCTCATGGAAAGAAGGTAGCAATGTTGGAACCGGGGCTTGGTTGCTAAGAAGGGGTCCCTGGGATGTGGCCTTGGGGATTATATATGGCTCTCTCCTCCTCTTGCTGGTTCTCTGCTTCCGGCCTCCACAGTGTGAGAGCTGAGCTTTGTGTGCACTCTCTCTCTCTCTTTCTGCTTCCTGTCGCTGTGCCTTGAGCGCCACAGACACAGGCCTCACATGGACTGAACCCCTAAATATTAAAAAAACTGTGAGCAAATAAATCTTCCTTCCTCTAAGTTGTGTGGTCACTTGTCTTGTATTATAGCAGTGAGAATGTTGACAAAGACAAAATGTATTTACAAATCAGTTTTTTCACCAGGATATTGTTTATATATAATAAAACCCAGACACCTCAACATCCACCAATGGTAGATGTGTTAAATAAACCATGATACAAGTGTGCACAGGAATGGGGATATATTACATGTGATAATATGAATCAGTGCTTCTCAGCTAAATCAGACACAACCATGCCTTTTCAAAAATAAATTCTTGGAATGCCCCCTTTACTATCCTAAAATGAAATTCATAGATAATATAATCTATACATGACTTACGAAAATCAATATAAACGCACATGCTTATAGTTTAAAAATCAATGTATTGCCTTAATTGTAACATAAAAGAGAAATAAAAGAATATGAACCCATAATAAAATATTACAATATGCAAATGCACAGGCATGGGTACATGAGTGTCACGGTTTTGCCCCATGTGTAGAAGCCACATGAATGTCTGGCCAGGAATGCTCACTATTCAGGTAGTTGCATTGCTATTGACAATGGAAAGCAAGGTACAATCCTCCTTCAATATTCTTGGAAAACATAATGCTCCTCCTCCTCCTCCTTCTCCTCAGTTCTAGGGATTGAATCCAGGACTTTGCACATACTCAGCAAGCAAGCACTGTGCCACTGAGCTATGTCATCAGCTCATTATTCTAAGCAGGCTTTTCAACTTTCTGAATGTCTGGAGTGATGTTTCACAATTATATGTGTAATCTCCATGGGAGGGACTGACTTGCACAATATAGGATGTAAAATGGGGACTCTCACTCACTAAATGCCAGAAGCCCCTAGTCAAAGAAGCACCCCCAACTTCCCACTCACTTAATATGGGGCAGAATGGTCTTTCCGTGAACCAACTCCTGACCTCTGTTTGATAACAGGGAAAGATATCTACAATATGTATTGTGAAGTATAATATATGGTTAAATAAAAATGCAGGCTTAAGGATCACATATACAACATGAGGCCATTTTTGAAGAAGGAAAAACATAAAGAAAGTCTGTGGAAATGAAAGGTCTGTGTATGTGTGCATGTCTGCAGAGGAAAAATCTGAACATAATGTAAACAAACATATTAACCATAGTTATCCCTGGTGAGTGATATTATAGGTCATTTCCATTTTCTAATGCCTATTTTTCTGTATTGACCGATTTTTTATAATGATGTGTTACTTTTATAACCAGAAGAACAAAACTATTACCATTTGGAAAATAAACAAAAGAGAGAGGCTGTGGAGTAAGCTTTCTCCAACTCAGCAGCACAGTCAGCCCTCCACACCCACGGGTTCCACATCCTCGGATTCAATCAACTGTGGGTCAAAGGTTTTCAGGAAAGAAGTAGCATCTACACTGAACATGTTCAGACATTTTTTCTTGTCATCATTACCTAAACAATATAGGATAACAGCTACTTACACAGCATTTACATAGTATTAGGTATTATAAGCCATCTAGAGGTGATCTTTTTTCTGCCCCTGCCCCTACTCTATCAATCTAGAGATGTATCAAAGTATCATGTATGTAGGTTTTGTGCAAATACTACACTATTTTTATAAGGGACTTGAGCATCTGCAGATTTTGGTGTCTGCAGGGGAACCAAGTCCCTGCAGACACAGAGGGATAGCTGTTGACATTTAGGGCAGGATAATAATGCTTTCATCTGGGAGGCTGCCCTGTCCTGTGTAGGATGTGTAGCAGCGTCCTTGGTCATTACACACTAGATGCCAAGAGCACACCACCCCCAAAGGTCTCCAGACATTGCAAAATGACCTCTTGTGGGCCAAATCATCCCAGATGACACCACTGTTGCAGAGGATTAAAAATGTAGGCTCTGGCATCCTGCTGCCTATGTTCTAATCCCAGACACTTCATTGATAACCTGTGAGAGGAACTGAATGACCGTGCCACAGATTCTTCATCTGCACAATAGATGATGGTCCCTCATAGGGTGGCTCTCTCTGAATTCTTTTCAGAAATCCTGTGTCATTTCTACTATTAAAGCTCTGAATTGTCCTTCTGGCAATCTTTGCTGATGTTGTGGAGTTGTGGGAGGTCATTGTTCCTTTGCTATTCTTTCTTCTCATGATTTCAGATTTAAGTTTATATCTTTGTTGTTTTTGTTAGCTCTCTCTCACTCTGTAGGTTTCCTATGTCTAATCTCTCTCCCTTTATACTATCTTATTCTGGAGGTAGATATTTGCTGCTAGGTGAGCCTTAAAGGTGAATAGCCTTTACTGAATGGTTATTCTCAGCTCTTTTTTGTGTGTTTATTATCCTTTAAAATCGACTTTGAAATCTATGTCCAGTATCCCCCACTGTGTTTCTGCCTGTAGATAATCAGTACTAGGTTGCAGTTACTCTAGGGTTCCTTCTGCCTGCTGCACGGGTGATGTTGATGGGTTCCAGGTGTTAAGGTCCAGGGACCTGTCATTTTAGGGAGTAGACTTTGCGGTGTGAGCTGGACAGTTTGTGCCCTGCAGGTGCCCAGTGCTGTGGTGCCTCTCCCACTGCAAGCATGTGTCTTCACTTCCTCCACTGGCCTGTCTCTCTCTGGCTACACATATGGCGGGTGTCACCAGCATGGGATCCTGGGCTTGTGTCTCTCTTTGCCCATAGAAGCAGTGGATGTTGCTTTGAACAAACTTTGTGCAAACATGGAACTCCACATTTTCCACAGAGAATGCTGGGTTGGTCTGATTTTTCCCCAGGTACCACGACTGTGTGTCCTGTGGTGATCCGCGGAAACCCTGCAAGGACATTGTGACCTGTGGGCTATGGGTCTGTCCCGCCTGAATGTCACCAGGGGCTGTCTGCTTATCAGTGCTTCTGCTGTGTCTTACAGCAGACTCCACTCCCACCTCCACCAGGGTGATCCGCAAAGTCTCAGACACCGTGAATCTTGCTTGCCACACGAGTCCCTGTGGCTAGGCTGGGTGATCTCCCCCGGGGCAGCTCAATAACTTACGATCTCATTGAGTGCTGCTCTTAATCTCTGGAGGAGGGGGTGGACTCAGCCATGCTGCCGCAGGTTCTGGTCAGGTCTCCAGACACTCGGGTCTCTGTGGAGCATGGCTTTTACAACGCCTACTTTCGCCGTTGATGATCCGCGGTTGCTGGACCCACAACAGGTCGCTGGCCTCTCCACTGGCAGCCTGTAGAAGCCACAGCGCTGGCAGTTGCCAGCACAGCCCAGCACTGCCGTTTGGGTCTCTGTTGAGCTGCTGCTTGCTTTTGCTGCTGATGATCTGCAGTTTCTGGACTTACAACAGATTGCTGGCTTCTATGTTGGCAGTCTGTGGAAGCCACAATGCCGGTAGCCGCCAGCTCAGCCTGGTCAACATGGCACTGCCCCCGCTGCCACCACCACCGTTCAGAACTCTGTTGAGCCTGGAGCAAGCTGCTGCTCGCCCTCATTGCTGATGCTCTGCAGTTGCTGGATTTACAACAGGTCGCTGGCTTCCCTGCCAGCAGTCTGTGGAAGCCACAATACTGCCCGGCCAAGATGGTGCTGCCGCCACCGCTGCTGCTGCCATTCCCTATGTAAGGCGCTTGTTGCTCTTTACTGTCCTCTGCTCTGTCTTCTGGCTTTGATTCCATCATGTTTCAAATTTTTCATTGTTTAGTTCAATTTTTCACTGCTTTTCTTCTCATGTCAAGAAGCTACTTTCACAGCGATTGAGATCTGAGACTCAGAGGAATCATGACGTGGTGTCTCTCTCAGTTGCCATCTTGGAATCTGCTCAGAACTTTTTAAAGTTAGTGTTTTCTCCACTCCAAGCCTGCAAGGGGAGGGAAACTGGGGGCTTCTCCCTCACTCGCCTTGTCCCCTAGAGGCTGCACCTCCATTCACTCCAGACCTGTGTGAGAAGAGGGCAAAGCCTTCCATGCCTAGACTGCACGTTCTGCTTTGATGTGCTGTTAGCTTGGCAGGTGCTCACTGCCATTCTCTGGGGGTCAGGGAGGGACTCTTTCTCAGTGACTTTTGCATCACCAGTTCCTGCTGCAGTTCCCAGGATGCAGGCAATGCACCTTCAAAAGGAACCACTTTGGAAGCCTCCTTCCATACCTGGTGTTGGAGTCTACCCTCTGGGGTTGCTCTGAGCCTTCAGGCAGTCTGGTGGGGCTGGTTTATGTTTTATCTCCAGCTAACTGCACCCAATGGTGGGAGAAACTGGTTGCCTGCTCTGGGCCTCAGGGCTGGTGTGCACCATGGCACAGGCTGTCTCTCTGCTCCCTCAGCTAGTCCAGCAGCCCCAGAAGGCCTGCCACTTAGCCTAGGGCTTGGGGGAGCAGCTTCCCCTTCCTCTGTGCAGCCAGGAGAGTGAGGGACATAGGGAGCTGAGGCGCTCCATCATTTCTTCCTGAAGGAATTGCTCACCCTGAACTACCATCACCTATACCTCTTCTTCAGGGGATGGCTGGTGCTGGCAGAATCTTTTACCACCTGGTGGGTGCTGCTCAGCTGGACTTACATCATTTAGGGTGTGGGGCTACATGGCTTGGAAGCTCCAGACAAAACAGAAGAAGAAAGTTCATTTGAGCATCCAGGTGGCTTTACCTCCTGGGTCACCTGTATCACAAACAGGCTTTTCTGCTGTTCTGAAGAGGTCCTGGCCTTGGGTCTCTTCTCAGGCCCCAGCTAACATTCAGGCTCCTGGAAGAAGCTTGCATTTTACAGACATAATATCCTGAATGGAAGGATTTCTCTAAAAATTAGGCTGCCTGGCAATGCCCTGGATGCTGACAGAAACAGCTCCCCTACTCTAGGCTCTTTTGGAAGAAGCATTGACTCTCAGAGTTCACTGTCCACTGGGCTACCTTTCCATGTGAGCTTGGGCCTTTAGTGCTCCCGCCAGCCGGAGACTCTTAAAAGTGCAAAAGAAAGAGCACATTCAGGCTGAATGAATCAGATCCTGCAGAGCCTGAAAGGGTCACTTCAGTTTCCAGAGCTGCAAGCCGATAGTCAGGAAATACTTACAGAACAGAGGCTAAGGCATTCAAAGGTTCTAAAGCACGAAAAGTGAACTAGGTGGAAACGGAGTTAGGACTTCAACATGGGGCCCTGGGGTCACATTAGTCAACAACCCAGCAGCATCAGCCTTGCATCTCCTGGAAATGTGATAGACATGCAAACTGACAGCCTTCACCTCAGACCTATGAAGCCATAAACTCTGGGGTGAAAACTGGCAATTCCTATCGCAACAAGCCCTCTGGGTGAGTCTGATGCCAGGAGGCTCCGAGGTGCCTGCTTCAGAGATTCTTAGTGGGGGAGGGTCTGCGCATACCCTGTGATTTGCCTGGTGCTCAGGAGACCTCCTCCTCCATCTTCTTTTATTTATTTATTTATTTATTTATTTTTTTTGCTACTGGGGATTGATCCTAGGACATTCTAACTCCGAGCTCCACACCTAGTCCTTTTTATTTTTGAAACAGGGTCTCCCTAAGTTGCTGATACTGACTTTGAACCTGCAATCCTGTCTCAGCCTTCCAAGTACTGGGATTATAGGCATGTGCCACCACACCCCACTAAGTGGTTACTCTTGTACTCACCACTTTTGGAGCTCAGCATTTGTGTTTAGAAGCAAATGTACCATGAAGAGTGTGAAGAGAAGGTGATATGGACACAACTGATTAATGGAACTTGGAAGATGTGAAGTGCAAACAGCTCTCGGGGTGCAGCCTCCAGGAAGCATTTGGGGTAGGAGTGAAGAACCTTTCTATCTCGTTTGTCCCTAAAACCATCACTGTATCACACAACTCAGTGCATTCTCCCCCCACCTCCTCCACAGGGCACATATTTCAACAGCCCAGGAGATACCCGGAACCATGGGTAGTGTCTACTCTATGTATACTATGCCCTGCTGCATTGCTGGAGTCCCAGAGTTAATCTGTTCTTCTGCATTTTATGCCATTTGCATCATTACTTTTGCACCTTGGAGTCAGTATGAAGTAAAATAAGTGTTGAACACAAGTGTTGCAATACCATGACACTCTATCTAATAATTGAGATGGCAACTAAGTGATTAGTGAGTAGTGTGCACAGTAGGAGGCACTGGACAAAGGATGCTTCACATGCTGGGTGGGACAGAGCAGGGCAGTGAGAGACTTAACACCACTCAGATTGGAGTGCAATTTGAAACTTATGAATTAGTTTCTTCTGGAATTTTCCATTAAACTTTTTCAGACTGAGGTTGACCTTGGGTAACTGAAACCACAGAAAGTGAAATTTGCTTAGACAAATGGCTACTTATCTATATAAGAACTCCAAGTCATTAATAAAATTCAAAAATCTACCCATGCTACTGTATTGACGAGAGAAAGAACATGAAATAAAACTTTGAGAAATTTACATTCAAAATGGTGAAAGCAGTGAATTTGTAACATTCCTCCTCCAACACCATTTTGTGACTTTTTTTTTTTTGCGGTACCGGGGATTGAACCCAGGGGCGTTCTACCTCTGCGCTACACCCCCGGCCCTTTTTTTTATACTTTATTTTGAAACCGGGTCTCACGAAGTTGCGGAGGGCCTCACTAAGTAGAGAGAGAGAGAGAGAGAGAGACAGGGAGAGAGAGAGAGAGAGAGAGAGAGAGAGAAGACTGAGGCTGGCTGCGAACCTGGATCCTCCGGTCTCTGCCTCCCAAAGTACTGGGATTACAAGCGTGCGCCACCACGTCCGGCCCATTTTGTGACTTCTAATGTCTGTCTCAGTTAATAGTTTTTTGAGCTTGTCTGTGGGATGCTAGAACTAGACAGACAATTGAATGTCTTGATTCAGGTGTCGTCTTTGGATTATAGCTTCTGTTCCTTCTCCATGGGGAAAAACGATCAGTCCCTCTTAGTGGTTCCATTTGCGCTCAGATTATTACATCCCTGGAAACAAGAGGACACCTCCACGTGTTCCATCCTATTTTACCTGCATCGTAATTTCTAGATCACTTCAGATATCCATTTAACCATTACTACCTTCAATTAAAAAAATTGTTAAGAGTTTAATACGGTCTTCAAAACCCATTCAGCTTAAACAATGCATTATTAAAGAGCCTTCTCTCAAGCACTAAAGCCAGCTTCACGAGGCAATTTCATTGAGTGACCACAGGGCAAATATGCTTCCTTTCAGCATACTGTTTGCCATGAATTACTACAACTAGCTGGGTGTTTCCTGAAATAGGCTTAGTCAGGATACAACCTATGTTCAATTTCTGCATGAAAATACAGATGTTTGTCAATAAGCTAGTCTTCTCTGGTTTGGCAATTATTGGCGATGTCTTGATCAACGAGGCAGTCTTTCCTGATGTCTGAAATGATGTCATCCTAGAAATCTCCAGATCCCTGGGCTTAAAGAGCAGTGGAATTTCACCAGGACCATGCATTTCTGAACTCTACTACACCTTCCAGGACAAGCCCCCACACTGCCTCTCCACACAAATACTTGTCGTCTTCTTCAGGATGTGAGGTTTGGCCATGCAATTCCGGCCTGATTTTATTGAAAAAGCTGTTTTTCTATCAACAGTGGCCTTAGAATGAAAAGGTTCAGATTTGAGTCCTGGTTTGGTCACTTGCGGTGATACTACAGAGTGTAATGCTAGAGTATTTCAACGATACTGTCTTGGTCTCTTTTCTATTGCTATACCAAAATATCGGAGACTGGCTGGTTTATAAAGAGAAGGGGTTTATGTTGGCTCACTGCTCTGGAGGATGGAAATCTAAGATCAGGTGGCTGACTCTGGCGGAGGCCTCATGCTGCTTCAACTCATGGCTGAAAGCAGGACGAGTGGACGTGTGCAGAAGAGGCAGGACCCAAGGCACAGCCTCATTTTATTCAACCTGGTCTTGTAGTAGCTAATACAGTTTCTTGAGAGTGAGAATTTACTCCCATGGGAAAGCCACTGATCCCTCTTAATGATTCAATCACCTCTTAAAGGCCCCTTCTCCTAACACAGCCACAATGACAATTAAATCTCAACATGAGGTAGGTGTGATGGTGCACTCCCGGAGGATCGCAGATTTGAGGCCAGTCTCAGCAACCTATCGAGGCCCTCAGCAACTTAGGGAGAGCTTGTTTCAGAATAAAAAATAAAGAGCTGGGAGTGTAGCTCAGAGGTAGAATGCCTCTGGATTCAGTCCCCAGTATCAAAAACAAAAAAACCCAAAACGAAGAACCAAAACCCAAAAACCAAAACAACAAACAACAACAACATGAGTTTTGTGAGGGGGTGGGGACAAACCATAGAAGATACTATACTAAAAATAAAAATATGAAAGCCCCTTTACAGGTATTCAGTTATATAATATAATAGAAATAATGAGAAAATTCTTTCTTTTCGTATTTGAGGCTCATATTCAAGACTCTTCAGTTACTGATGAAAGATGAGAGAAACTGTACTTTTCTATTCTTCCCAAGTGCTGGATGTCCATTTTAATATGATCCATAAAGATGAAAATGTTGGCATAGGGCAGAGGAGGTTGAATTCTTTCTCGGGTGGATTTGCATTGGGCCTCACACCCACAAAGAACACCCTACCCCTCTCAGCAGGTTTTAACTCAACTCTCTTTGAAGACCATCTACAGGGCTCTGGATGGGCTCTTGCATAGTGAGAGAGAACTGCACAATTTGAGAATCTATGCTTCTCTGTGGTAATTGCACTGTCCTGCCAGGGCCTGTCCTTGTCTAGTTGGATTCAGCACTGAAGTAATGGACATTTGTACTTTCCTGTCCAGGAATTTTGACAAATCAGAGTGGGCTACCAGTTTGGACAGAGACTGAAATCAGGTCATGTAGGATAGTTAATTGGAGCAGTTAGCCTAGAGAAAAGAAGGCTTCCCAATAAACTTTAGAGACCCTCAGTGAATAGGACCCAATCAGTAGTGACTGGATTAGTGAAGGGTGTAGGGAAGGAAGCCCCATCTCCCCCAAGCTGGTCACCATCTTGTCTTTCCCCAGGATCCAGGCCAGCCCTGGAGTGCCATGTGGGATATTTGCAGGCCTCAGCAGGCACACCCACTCCTGCCTACCATCCATCACAGCATCGTAATGCTTTGGGGCATCCGAAGTCCTTTTTGGGAGCAAGCTGCCAGGAAGAACCATCAGTCAGCGCTCAACAGAAGAGGAGAGGTCTTCTGGGTGCTCTGCTTCAGTGGTGGTGAAGCTCTTCAAGTGAACATTTCTTCTGTATTTTTTTTCAGGCCCCTGCATTTCCTTATATAGAGATACATGCATTAACCTGTGTCTTAGAATATTTTGCCTTAATTATATTAATTGCACTCATTGATCTATTCACTTTTAAAAATCACTTTTGGGTTCACGTGATATCACTGCTACCCTGTGACTGGTAAGGCTCAGATTCCTTCAACGCCAGTGGTTGGAGAGCCCACGAGGGCAACTGCTTACAAGCAAAAGGCAGGAGAGGAAGCCCAAGGGCTGAATACCCCCAGGAGGGTGGCCATGACCGAGTGACGCCCTCTCCCTCATCATAATGTCCCCTGTCCACGTCCTATCTCACGGGTCATTAAGGTGTTGGGAGGAGGTTGAGATGGGTACGTGCCATGAAGCAAGAGAGGTGTGTCTTGTCTTGTGTGGGCCTTGTTCAGAATGTGAGTTTTGGAGCAAGTTGAGAGACACTCTTGTTCAAACAGGTGTCAAGGTACCGGTGAAATCTACCAAGATGCTGTTGACCTTTGTCTTCTTATTTTTTTTAACTCACTCTAATAAAAGTACTTTTAACACTAAAATAAAGTTGTTGGTTTTTTATGTGTGGTACTGGGGATCAAACCAAGGAGGATTCTACTTCTGAGCTAAACCCCTAGCCTTTTTTATTTTAAAACAGGGTCTCTCTAAGTTGCTGAGGGTCTTGCTAAGTTGCTGAGGCTGGCCTCGAACCTATGATTCTCCTGTCTCAGCTTCCCAAGTACTGGAATTACAAGTGCGTGCCACCACACCCAGCTTAAAGTTTTTAAAAATCAAGGACTTGGAACCGGAAACATGGGCAAAGGGGCACAACGTGAGTGCCTGGAGAGTTGTGTATTGGGACAGGAGTGGAGAGGCGGTGCCAGGGGAAGGGAGTGCCCTTACTGAGGTGAGAACACAAATTTTACAGCTGTGGCTCAGAGGCTCCTTCACCACCAGCTACCAGTCCACCCGCCTGGCTGAGAGGGGCAAGTACAGCCTCTGGTTGTCTGCATCTGGCCCAGGGGTCATCAGTTCTGTTTGTCCTGGGATGGTGCATTGAGCTCCCCCAACTTTGCTCTGGACAGAGTGGCCCCTGTTCGCCTTCCCACATATGGACTGACTCACTGATTTCCAGGATAACTTTGTACCACTTGTTATCTCTTCTGTCCTAAAATAAACCAGCCCCCAGCCAGGGACTGGTTCTTTGCACCAACTCCACCACCACCAAAAGGCAGCAGAGGGAGCAGCAGTGACCTTTGCAGGGTGCGCACTGTGCTTTCTAAAGTTATGAATAGCTCGGCTCCCAGGGGGGAGGTTTCTCAAGTTCATCCTTTACAGTTAAGCTTTTGGTCGAGACAGGAAAGTTATTCTGAGTAATAACTATTTCCTTCCCCTATAGTCCCCACGATGAAAAAGCGATACTTCCTACTTAGGACTTCATGTTCAGTAAATAGCTCTCAGTTCTGGAAAGAAAAATAAATTGCTTTCTAAAGGGCAATGGGATTTTTGTTGTCTGCACTGATCACCGGCCTTTCCCTCCTGTGTGGTTTTGCTGGACTTCTGAGAGGACTGCACACCCCAAAGACACGGCAGAGCTTGGACCTAGAACGTTGGTGACACTGCAGGCAGGTCGGGAGAGTTTGCAGTAAATATGAAAACACAGCCTTGACTCAAATGATGAGGTGGATATTATTTTGAACACACAGGGAAATTGCTACCCTAAGGCTGGTATGTCCACAGCCCGCTGTTCTGTTGAAGAGAGTCACATCTCTGCTCACTGCGTCCCCTACACTCCCACCCATGGAGGGCTGAACAGGAAGCCTTGAAGGTGCACATTTTCCCTCCCTTCCTCCCTCCCACCCTCCCTCCCTCCCTCCTTCCCTCCCTCCCTCCTTCCCTCCCTCTCTCCTTCCTTTCTTCCTTTCGTCTTTCCTTCCTTTCTTTTTACTGGAGGTTGAACACAGAGGGATTTTATCTCCAAACTACATCCCCAGTCCTTTTTATTTTGAAACAGGGTCTCACTAAGTTGCTGAGGGTCTTGCAAAGTTGCTGAGGCTGGCCTCAAACCTGTGATCCTCCTGTCTCAGTCTCCCAAGTACTGGGATTACAGGCGTGCAACACCATGCTGGGTAGGGGTGTACATTTTCAAGGTCCCCAGTCACCTCTGGCTGGAGACCTTTGGTACTGCAGCCAGTTCCCACGGTGAGCACCTTTAGCCCCAGGGATTTCAGAATGGTGTGAACAAGAAGCAGCCGTCCCACAGGTTTGGAGGAAGTATACTTTTATTTTTGGCACTCAGCAGACCTTGATGAGAACTCTGCATGTAATGGTGGTCACAGAGGAAGGTGCTTGTCAGGATCTTGGTCTCCCTCTTTCTCCTCACCAACTGGGTGATCCCAGGGCGTGTCTATTCTTCCTCATCTCTAAAACAAGAGGACCAGACTAGACCAGTGGTTCTCACACCAGAGAGTTCATAAGAATCAGGTAGGCAACATATTAAAAATGAGGACCCTTAGGGCAACTCACATAAACGCTGATTTTCAAAGGTCCCCATTAGCCAGGCACAGTGGCGCACATTTGCAATCCCAGTACTTGGGGGGCTGAGGCGGGAACATTGCAGGTTTGAGGATAGCCTAAGCAATAGCAAGACTCTCAGTAACCTAGTGAGACCCTGTTTCAAAAAAATGAGGGGGGGCTGGAGGTGTAGCTCAGAGGTAGAAAGCCTTGGATTCAATCCCCACTACCACAAAAGAATAAAATAAAACATAAAATCTCCCCATTGGGCCAGGCGTGGTGGCACATGCTTGTAATCCCAGTACTTGGGAGGCGGAGACCGGAGGATCTGAGTTCGCGGCCAGCCTCAGCTACTTAGTGAGGCCCTCCGCAACTTTGTGAGACCCGGTTTCAAGATAAAGTATAAAAAATAGAGCCAGGGGGGTTGCTCAGAGGTAAAACGCCCCTGGGTTCAATCCCCGGTACCGCAAAAAAAAAAAAATCTCTCCATTGGTGTTGATGCAGTTGGCTTACAGGCCACCAAAGTTAGGAAAACACTTTAATGATTTCTGTTTTAATTATATCACCCTTTGACAAGGGAAGAGGCCCAAACCAAGACCTGTCAGCCTCCCATGGGGATGAAGAAGGCTTTCAGAGATGCCTCCTGAGCCACGCTGCCTGATACATTTTTGAATATACTTGTTATTGAATTTTGCCATAGGAATGTTTTTAATTTGAATATGTGTTTTAGTCTAGTAAACAAATACTTGAAAATTAAAAACAAAATTTAAGTACCTCTTTTCAACCTTCAAAGAACCAACAGGATTAGTGTGTAGGGAATTGAGCCTTCTTATATGTTGTTTTGTTAAAAAATTATTTTATTGGTACATTATAATTATACATAATATTGTGACATATTTGTACATGCACATAACCTAATTTGGTCCATTTCTTTCCCCAGTACCTCCCTCTTCTCTCCCTACCTCCCTCTCCCTGGTCCCCTTCCTCTACTATACTTGTCTCCCTTCTATAATAAGAAACTTAAAGCATATGCTGTTTTATTAAGAAATTTCTATTAAATTTTCCTCTGACTTGCACTTCCAAATAATAAACCAAATGTTACTTAGTTTAATTTTCAATTTGATGAAGCTTCCTTTCCTGTTGCTAATTTAAGTCACTTAAAGTGAATTTTGATTATTCCAGGATAGGAAGTTTTGCTTTTCTTAATTGAAAAGATTTTTGAACCAATAGAATGCTGTGCTAAATTATTCAGGAAATGGCAGGGCTAGAGCTAAGGAAATCTTTATTCTTATTATTTTTAAATTCTAGCTTTCAGAGGATTAATTTATTCAAACTACTACAACAATTTTACTGAAAAGAGTTATTGAACTCTCAGTTGATTAAAAATGACTTATCTCTGCTAATTAAAAATCTTTCTGGCTTCTTGGTGTTTATGTGCACAGTTCTAATCATGATGATGCTCTATATTTATACAGAGGCTACTATATCCCTTTCACAGATTTTATCTTATGTAAACTTCCCAGCATCCTGTAACTGGGGTATGGTGGGGAGGGCATGGCCTCAAGGATAAAATTGCTTCTCATTTTAAACCATAAAATAGGTACACAATGAAGCCGGTGTACACCTGTAATCCCAGTACTTGGGAGGCTGAAACAGGGGGATCGCAAGATTGAGCCAAGCCTCATCTATTTAGTGAAACCCTCAGCAACTTAGTGAGATTCTGTTTCAAAATAAAAAAAAAAATAGGGCCCTGGGTGTAGCTCAGAGGTAGAATGCCCCTATGTTCAATGCGCAGTAACACCAAAACAAACAAAAAATAGGTACGTGATGAACCAGAGCTGAAATGCACAGTCACTTTAAAAGGACAGGTTGAAAACAGGAAAAAAAAATGAGCATAAGGTGTTACTAAAGAAAGAATGCCTGTGTCGATCAGGTGAAGAATGAAATCCAATCTTTACTAAGGCCTAAGAGTCATTCCTGCATGATAAGGCACCTATTCATTTCTCCAGTCCCATGTACTCATCCCCCTCCACCCCCTGTCCTGCTTGCTGCTCCCAGAACACATTCAAAGCTTGTTCCTGTTCCAGGGTGTTTGAGAGAGAGAGAATTACTGTAACTTAAATCTATATTAAATTATATGTTGCGCATTGGGTATACCATCTTTGTCATCTCAGGCTTCTATAAAATGAATATGATATAGAAATGAAATATTAATGGATTATCATTTTAATTAATTATTTTTGCAAATGAAAACATATACCTGCATATTGGTCTATTACAGTAGTAAAAATAACATGACAGCTTCTGTTTTTGAGCCTTAGCTTCTCTGCATTTGTCAATGACTTTCATCAGAATAGCAGAATCAGCAAGATTTATCAATCTATCTTCACTCCTGAAAGAACAATTTTTATTAATTTTATTCCTGAAGTGTTTCTTTCCCATGAAACAAAAGATATTTACCTAGGTAGGAAAGGTCTTAAATACGAGAAGAAATCTGGCAATGAAGCATAAATATCTCATTTCACAGTAAATTCCAGAAATTTCCAAGGCACATACAAATTCCCAAGTGATCATATATAATGTCAGGTGGTTCAATTTCTGTTTCCTCACGTTTACAATTCCTGTGCTATTCTTGTTTAATTCAAATCTAGTGTCCAAACCTTTATGCATTTACTGCCAAAAGGATTGTGTGTAGGTAAACCACAGCTATGATAGCTAAACATAACAACTAAAAGTTCTTCAAATTAACTTCAATGTCTATTTAAGGATAAGTAATAGAAATGTGCTAATTTAAAAGCTCCCATCCGGCTTGGTGCCACACGCCTATAATCCCACTATTTGGGAGGCTGAGATGGGAGGATTGCAGGTTTGAGGCCAGCCTCAGCAACATAGTGAGACCCTCAGCAACTTAGTGAGACCCTGTTTAAAAAATAAAGAATAAAATAAGGCTGGGTGGAGCTCAGAGGTAGAATGCCCTTGGGTTCAATCTCCAGTACCACAAAAATATAAATAAATAAATAAATAAATAAATAAAAAATGTTCACATATGTGTTATTCAGCTCAACAATCACTTCAAGTGATTACAATCTAGACAAAAAAAAAAAAAAAGAAGTGACCACAAAGGTTTTTTCCAGGGAGGAGTGTACCACTGCTGTCACTGTTTAGAGCTGCTGCCACATGGTGATAATAGCAAACTGTCTCTTAGAGTCATTATTATTTTAAGTTTCTCCACAGAGAAGGTGCACTTCCTTATTGCCTGCGTCTAAGGTAGGGTGCCACCTGTTCCTCCCAAGGGATATGCTCTTTATGAATAAGAAATAATCCACATAGGAACCACATAGAAGCTGGGTGGGGATGAAGAACACAGGTGGAGGAGGAGCGAGGCCGGCCAGATGCACAGGACCAAGTTTATCCACCTGTGTTCTGCTCCAATACAGTGAACAGTCCGTGGGTGTGCAGTGCCAACTTTGGCCAAAGGACTGTTCTACAGGCCTTTAAGTCAACAGGGAAAAGAGAGAAACCATACTCGAAAACAATGGGCAAGGGATAGGAGCAGGGAATTCACAGAAGAGGAATCCCAAAAGGCTAACGTATAATCTGTTTAAACTCATTAGTAATCAGAGCAACAACTGGACAACTCACTTTATGAGGATAGACTTTAAATAATTCAGAGGTGGGAAGGCGAGGCCCACTGGATGAGTTCTCAACCAGTGCTGGTGGTGAGACACATGTATGCGGCTGATCCTCTCCTCCTCACACAAAGCCTGCAAGGTGGGTACCGTTATCAACCAGTGGTGCACATGGAAGTGGCTGCCTCTGGAGTGAGACGGGGTGATGGGATGGGGACCACAGGGAGGGAGGGAGCAAGAGGTACCAGGCGGCCTGGCATGGGCCACAAGGACAACCGGGCCTGAACTGGGGAGTGCTGAGCTCAGCCTCCAGAAATAAAAAGATAGGGGAGGAGGCAAGGAAGAAAGAAAGGCCTGTGGACTATAGAGTTGGAATGCTCAGTGTGAATCCAGGACCTGGTACTCACAAGCTGGATCACATAGAATGAGTCCATTACCTTCTCCGTGCCTCAGTTTGCCTGTCTATAGAGTGGACAGAAACAGTCCCAACTCCATGGGTAGAGAAAGCACATGGAACAATGATGTCTCAGCCAGTGTGGGCTGCTATAACAAAGTGCCACAGCCTGGCTAGTTTAAACAACAAGGATTCATTTCTCACAGTTCCAGTACCAGGAAACTCTAAGATCAAGGTTCTGGTGGATCTGACTTGCAGTCGGCCATCTTCTCCTTGTGTTTTCACAAGGCCAGGAGAGAGGAAGTGAGCTATAGAGGATGTTTTTATAAGGGCACTAATCCCATCATGGGCCCCACCCTCATGACCTAATCACCCCCAAATGCTATCACACTGGAGGTTAGGATGGATTGCAACATAAGAATTTAGAGGGGACAGAAACATTCAGCCAAGAGCAAGTGCCCTGTCCTCAGTCGGCACCTGGAACTGCTGGCTGTTCATCTCGCTGGAGTGTCTAAGGAGACTCTTGCTTTAGGAGCCCCACCTGGCTTGTGGAAGAGCAGGTAGGGTTCTGCAGACAGCAGGAGCCAAGCCCAGAGGCAAGGGCCACAGGGCTTCCAGCAACCTTGAAGAAACTCTCTATTATTTAAAAAAATACTCCTGACATGATATGGTGTTTATTACATTGAATATAAGGAACTTAGAGGAGATAGTGGCAATGGGACAGAAGTGTGAAGACTGCTACCCTTAACTTAGGCCAGGTTCCTACCAGGTATTAATCCTCAAGACTTTGGGATTCATGAAATCATGTTATGCTTAAAACAGTGCCAACATTCTTCATATTTGTTACTCATTATTATTAATATATAAAAACTTGTCTCATAAATTAAAAATGTTGTTTAGTGTTGGGTGTGGTGGCCCACTCCTGTAATCCCAGTACTTAGGAGGATGAGACAAGAGGATTGCAGGTTCAAGGCCAGCTTCAGCATCTTAGTAAGACCCTGTTTCAAAATAAAAAATAAAATAGGACTGGGGGGGTGTAGCTCAGAGGTAGAACACCCCTGTGTTCAATCTCTAATAAAACACACACACACACACACACACACACACACACACA
>PVJS01026855.1:0-26684 GCA_004027185.1 Glis glis | reverse complement strand
AGAAGAGTGGGGAAAGAGGGTGAGAAATAAAGGTGGAAAGATGGGCAGAGGCCAGCCCTCTTTCTTTATAGATTGAAAGTACAATTTTATTTAGGTTGTTAGCTAAATAGGCTGCATCTTCCTCTAGGAAACCCACCATAACCTTCTGCCTGCTGAAAATCTGGGTTCAAGACTCTTCTTTGGTTTTCCTAGTACTGTGCTCAGTCAAGGCATTTTCTTCATGTATATGACCATCGCCTGCTTAGATTACCTGTCTCTCCCACAGCTAGACTTACAGCTCAGTGAATGCCAAAACTGTACCTGCTTGTTTCTGTTTCCTCAGTGCCTCACACATGAGAAAGGTCAATATGTGCTCATTGGATGAAAATGAAATAAGATAGTTTGAATCTCAAAAATGCCAGGTGTGGTGGCGCACACTTGTAATCCCGGTACTTGGGAGGCTGAGACAGGACTATCTTGCAGATTCGAGGACAGCTTCAGCAATGTAGTGAGACTCTCAGCAACCCAGCAAGACCCTGTTTCAAAACAAAAAATAAAAAGGACTGGATGTGTAGTTCAGAGGTAGAATACCCCTGGTTTAATCCCCAGTACTACAAAAGAAGAAAAAAAAAAGAATGTAATGTAAAAGAGCATTCATATGACTAGAAAAGGAACTAAAGTAGGCCTTGTTTACTATAGTAATTATTTTATTGTATTCATTTACTTATCATATATCAAGCGATCCCTTGCCAATTGTTAAAGTTATATTTCTTAAGAGTGCCAAAGATTGCAAAACTATAGTTGACAAGATAAGAGTCACAGAAAACAGGAGGTTGGGGAAAACAAATTACAGTGGACACTTTTTTTGTGTATGTGTGGTACTGGGGATTGAACCCAGGGGCATTCTACCTCCAAGCTACACCCTCAGCCCTATTTTTTAGTCTTTATTTTGAAACAGGGTCTCACTAAGTTGCGGAGGGCCTCTCTAAGTAGCTGAGGCTGGCCACGAACCTGCGATCCTCTGGTCTCAGCTTCCCAAGTACTAGGATTACAAACGTGCACCATCATGCCCGGCTGTGGACATATTTTTAAATAATAGTAAATAAAATATCTGAATGGCACTCCCTTATAAATAAGTTCTCTTCTTTTCAAGGCAGCCCTTACTAGGTTTGATTGATACATAGGTTGTCCTTTGTACTTCTGTTGTTCTATTTTTTTGTTATGAGAGTCTGGCCTTTTTACTGATGGCTTGGTTTTGAAAGAGACCTCACCCCTGCCCCTGTGAGCACCAGGACTTCTAGGATTGGTCTTCACATCATACATTAAGAGCATAGAGCATAAAAGATTATGCTCCTCTGATCTAAAGATCTCCAGATCTCCGCTTGGTACACTTTAGTTATATGAAATCTTTTGTGAAGCTTGTTCAGTGCAGACTCCTGGGCCCCACTACAGACTGTCCATCAAGCTTGGGATGGGGACTGGGTATCAGCATTTTTAGCAGACACACCTAATGATTTTGATACAGGTATTTGAGGACCACACTTTGCTTTTAAAAATAGGTGCTTGGGGCCACCCTGAAAGATTCTGACTTAGTATATCTGGGCTGAGCTGATCCTGATACTTACTCCTCCTTAAATATTAATAGTTTCAGAGGCATGTGAAAAAATTAGCTTAAGTGTTTAAATTTCAGAGTACAAACATAAAAATTACTATAAAACTATAGCCAGGAAGGGCCTGTGTTTCTACATATACTTATGCCTTTGTGGATCATAAATTATTGCTGTTTTACACTTTCCTATCATCGCTTCCTATGACAATAGTTGGAACAATCAGCACTTCAAGCAGAACTTGAGAAGGAAAGACAATCCCTCAAGAACGCCCTTGGAAAAGCCCACTTCTCAGAAGAAAAGGAACAGGAGAATAGTGAGCTCCGCACCAAACTCAAACAGCTGCAGGTAGAGATTATTGTTTTAAAATATATTTGTACATAGGATGCTCAAAGGTGGTATCTTTAGACAGGCATTGAACAACCTGTTCTAACATGTAGTAAGCAACTTGAATTATTAGGAAAAAAGAATTCTAGGTGTGGCAGTGCCATAACCTCTGTTCCCTTGTGACCATGTTTTTAAGATGATTAACATGAATATTCTTTGTATTGTGATGATGCAAAGAGATGGAGGTCATGTGAGTAGTAAGCAGTGTACTGTGGAGATTCATGGTGAAATCAGTAGCTTGCATTTCTCCTCGAGTTGTCATCAGACTGAACTAAAATGATCAGATTGGTGTATGCCACCAAAATAGATTTGTAATTATCTGTGAATTTAACCAGAGTGGGTTTCAGTTAGATTTCTTAGTTATCAATAGTTTTCAGAAATCCCTTTCTCAGAAAGGATACTATTAAAACTATAATGAATTTATGTTTGTGGGGAATATATTACAGATTTTTTTATAGTTATTTTCACCATAATCTGCCAAACAAGCTGCAGTTGGACTGGATTTTCCAGATAATTAAACTGTCAAAGAAAACAGATGTCTGAACAAACAAGTACCTGAACCAACACTCAGTTCTTCAAATCTGTGAGGTCAGAGGCCACATGGCTAGCTGCGGTGACAGCTGTTATCACCAGAAATAAAGGGGCAGAGTTTCTTTGGTTTTGAAGAAGACTTCAAAAAAATACATGCAGGGAGGTTTGTGATAAATAAGATTAAACTCAAAATTTCTCATTTTCTCTCCAACATCAAGTATTTTTTTTCTTCAAAGTTAAAGAAAGAGTAATAACCTAAAAAAAGAAAACATAATAACCTCTAATTCAATTCTTACTGCTTATCAGTTCAACTTCTGAAACAAGTAACATAAAAGAGGTACATGTTTTTAATTCTCGTGTGAGAGGTGTGTGTGTGTGTGTGTGTGTGTGTGTGTGTGTGTGTTGGGTCTTCATTGAATTTTGGTTTTTATTTTAATGTGGAAAATTTCAAATCACAAAAACAAAGAGAATACTTTTATGATCCTTTTTCCATTACCCAGTTTAAAAAATTGTCAGCATTCAATATTTCTAACTTCCACCCTTTTTTTGGTAGGAATTTTTTTTTTTTTTTTGTGGTACCGGGGATTGAACCCAGGGACGTTCTACCTCCGCGCTACACCCCCGGCCCTATTTTTTATACTTTATTTTGAAACCAGGTCTCACAAAGTTGTGGAGGGCCTCACTAAATAGAGAGAGAGAGAGAGAGAGAGAGAGAGAGAGAGAGAGAGCGCGCTGAGGCTGGCCGCGAACCCGGATCCTCCGGTCTTCGCCTCCCAAAGTACTGGGATTACAAGCGTGCGCTACCACGCCCGGCCGGTAGGAATATTTTGAAGAAAATCCCCTACATCTTTGGTTTACTCATAAATACTTCAGTTTACATCTCTTACAGAACAGGACTAGTATATATTTTTAGGGGCATTCTCCTCCAAGGTAGAAACTGAGTCAGCTTTCCAAAAGGCTGGCTGTGTCGTGGGACTACTAGTTAGGACTAGGTCCTTTTGTCCTTTGGCCTGCTAACCTCCTGGTGTAGAGTACAAGTTGTACCCACTCTACATATGTCTTCCTCAGAAACCATTTTCTTGCAGTGAACAGAAACCCACTCACAGTATCTCAAGAAAGGAGACAGCTTGCTAGGAACCAGAGTCATTCATCAGTCTTTCAAGGGCTACATAGCTCTCTCATTTCTCTTTCCAATTCTCTGGGTGTTGTATTTGGCCCAGCCTGGATCCCAGTCCTGAACTGACATATATTTTCAGCTACAACACTTATATAAATTTGCTGTCCTGAATCTTGGTTCAAATTATGGAGAGAGTAAGAACCTGTTTTCTGATTAGTCAGTGGATTGGCTGGCCTTGGGTCAGATCACCTGTGGCTAGGATTAGATAGATGTTCCTTGACTTACAATGGGTCTGTGTCCTGATAAACCCATTGTAAGTTGAAAATAGCATAAATTGAAAATGCATTTAATAGTCCTAACCTATGGAATGTCATAGCATAGCATAGCCTACCTTAAACATGCTCAGAACACTTTCATAGCCTAAAGTTGGGCAACATCATCTAAACCCAAAGCCTCTTTTATAATAAAGTGTTGAATATCTCATATAATTTATTGGAAACATAATGGGATGCAAAAACCACAAAACAAAATTGAAAAATATTGTCTGCACAGTATACTGTGGATAAAGGGTTATTTACTCTCCTGATCGCCTGGCTGATTGGGAGCTGCAGCTTACTCCTGCCACTAGCATCACAAGAGAGCATCCTAACATATATCTAGCTCTGGAAAAAAATCAAAATTCAAAATAGGGTTTCTTCCTAAGGTTGCAAAGTCATGAGTCATGACCATCTGTAGTACAGAAAAGATTGCCTCAGGACAATGAGCAGGGACCCTTTATAGATAAAAGGACTCCAGATGGCGCAGGCATTTAAAAACATGTTCATTACAATTCTGGATTCTCTGTTTTAGTTAACACTGTGACACTGAGTTTGAAGATTAACCACTCAAGTATTATAGGTATTTAGGAATACACTCAGTAGCTCAGGATGTAGAACTATTTTTCTTTATAATTTAGGGTAATGTTAGCATTTCCTTTTGTTTGAAAGCGGCACTGTCTGAATTTAGTCTTTGGTCTAGGTAATGTTCACTAATTTGTTAGAAGTGAAAATATGCTGGCATATAACAGATACTTCCCATTTCATCCCCTTCCATAGGATGATAATAACCTGTTAAAACAGCAACTTAAAGATTTCCAGAATCACCTTAACCATGTAGTTGATGGTTTGATTCGTCCAGAAGAAGTGGCAGCCCGTGTGGATGAGCTAAGGAGAAAACTGAAATTAGGAGCCGGAGAAATGAAGTAAGGGAAAATCAAGACCTCCTAGTATAGAGTGTGCCTGGAAACCTCAGAGTTGTGAGTGAGGTTCAGTGATGAACTCCCCTTCCTAAGTTCTGTTAATGGCTTGTTTCTTTTGCAAGGTTCTCCTTAATGATGTTTCCAAGACTGAGAAACAAGTTCCTTTGTCACCGACTTTTTTTTTAATGTGGTACTGGGGATTGAACCCAGGGGCATTTTACCTCTGAGCTACACCCCCAGTACTTTTTATTTTGAAACAGTGTCTTATTTTTTATTTTGAAACAGTGTCAGCTAAATTACCAAGGTGTTGGCCTCAAACCTGTGATCCTTCTATCTCAGCTTCCCAAGTACTAGGGTTAGAGATGTGCGCCACTGTGCCTAGCTAATTGTCACTGTTTTTGTTGTTGTTGTGGTTTGTTTGTTATTTGGTTATTTTTAAATTTTATATATTTTATATTTTTGGTATTATTTAATTTAAAAAATAATAAAGGTATTTAGAGGCATTTTTGAAAGTTAAAATTATATATGGTGAGAAAGTAGAACCAGATTATGCATTTTAGAGAATATCAAAAGAAAACTGAGGGTTATTTCAAATATATGGACATTTCTTCTTAACCTTATACTAGCCTGTGTTTTCACAGAGTGAAAGAGTGGCAGCAGTCATTTGATAAAACAGTTCACACTTAGGAGATACTCAGTAAATTGCTGTGTATTGATAGCAGTCCCTTTGCACAGCTCTTTCCACTCTTGCACTAATGTTAACAGCATATTTGTATCCAAATCAAAAATGAAATGTCATATTTATGCCATTTTGCTTTTCTCCTTACCAGAATCCATAATCCTTCAGATATATTAGGGAAAAGTCTTGCTGATTTACAGAAACAACTCAGTGAAATCCTTGCGCACTCCCAGTGGGAAAGAGAGGAAGCACAAGTTAGAGAGAGAAAACTCCAGGAAGAAATGGCTTTGCAGCAAGAGAAACTGGCAAACGGACAAGAGGAGTTCAGGCAGGCCTGTGAAAGAGCCCTCAAAGCAAGAGTAAGAAAAGGGCAAGAGGCAACTAGAGGGCAGCTTTGGTACTAATGTTCTTCAGAAAATTACAATGCTTCCTTTCTTGTGTAAATTCAGCATAACTGTTGCTATTTTCACTCATAACAAGTCTAGTTGGGTGTGACTAAAATACTGATCCCAAAGTCTGGCCTATTTGTCATACTGTTTTCCTTGTTTTGGAAGCAAGTAAGAGATGTTTTATAAGAGTCAGATAAATAATACCACATTGCTGGAATATAGTATGCTGCCACAGTCTGATTTTTTCTTATGTAATAATGTTAATAATGATGCAAACATTCAAATAGGTCCTATAGTGCATTCAGGATAAAACCATCTCCAGTAACTCATTATTACAGAATTTTGTTAGACTATAGTAAAGTGAAAGATAATTCTGTAATAAGTTTTTATTTTGCTTAAGACATATTATGCTTAAAAATCATCCTTAAAACTTGATTTCCTCCCAGATTAATTTTGATAAGCTGCAACATGACACAAGAATCCAACAGTTGGAGAATGAAATTCGCTATTTGCAAGAAAATCTAAAAAGTATGGAAGAAATTCAGGGCCTTACAGATCTCCAACTTCAGGAAGCTGATGAAGAGAAAGAGAGAATTCTGGCCCAACTTCAAGAGTTAGAGAAAAAGGTAGGAAGGCTAGAAAAGTGAGACATATAAGTACCCGCTGCCTGGTCCTGCCCACTGGTGATTGGGTCAGCTGAGAGGGGTGGGATCCACATTCACCTCTGGCCACATTACTGCACAGAGCTGAACCTGACCTCAGAAACCTGGATGCATGTCACTGAGACCAGGGCATCTTGATAGATGGAAACAAGAGAATTGGGAATGTAAGGGCGAACTTGGAATCAGTCAGGTGATACTTACCAAATGATGGGATGAATTTGTCTCCCTAGTGACCCCTTGCCCGGTTGGACACATCCATACTTTTGAACTCCTTATTTTCCTTTCTAATGCCCTGGCCTCTGATCGCCTGTCTCCATCCACCCTCAACTATCTTCTCTCATAGTAACATCCTGAACCCTGTTAAACTCGGAAATTACACCCACCACTTCTGCAATTACAAACTGAAGTGTCCCAATAACCTTTTATCTTGCTGGCACCTTTGTGCTCACAGCTTTTCCACCTTATCGAGCTTCCAGTTCATTAGCCCTACCGTTTCACTCTGTTGAGTTCTTCCTGTCTTTACTTTCCTCCTATTCAAACTCAATTCTACAGTACACCATTAAGCCCTACTTACACATATCCTCAAATCCCTGTCCTTTTTCTTCTGTCTTACTTTCCTGACAAAACTGCAGTTGCCTGCTCTTTGTGGCAAGGTATTTCTGGAGGAAAAAAATCCCCCATCCAGAATCGCGATAGCACTGTAATCTCTGGTCACCAACCTCCCATGGATAACATGACCCTTCGGTAAGCTTGCTCGCCATGCCCCGCTGTTTCATGCCTTCTCACTCCCCACACTGCCATCTCTCTTCTCCCGACTTGAGCGAATGTTTTTCTCTGTATTTCACTGGGAATCCATTAGTTCCCAAGTCCTATTGAGGCCACCTCCAAAATATATCTGGAACATATGTGCTTTTTCTTTCTCTGCTGCCACCACTTTTGTGTAGCCATCATCTTTTTTCTGGACTACTGCTGTGGCCACCTGACACATTTCCTAGTTGTACTCACAATCCTGCTCCGCAGAGTAACCAACACATTCTTTCTCAAATGTGGATTGGCTGTAGTCAGTCTCTCCCCTCCTTGAAGCTTCCATTGTTCTTAAAGAACAGAATTCTTAAGCTTATGAGACCCTGAGTTGTCTCTATTTCAATCTCTCCTTTTCTCACTATACTCTTTCTTTCAGTTCCTCAATGCCAAGTTCTGTCTTTACCACTATATGCCCAGGACCTGATTCAGTGATTTTGAAGGCTGGCCCATCCATTTCTTGGTGATGGTGCCAAGAAATGATTTTCCAGTGAATGATTGAATTTATGATCATTGAGATTCTTGACTAAGTTTATAAAACGGATTCTTTAAAAAGTTTACCTCAGAAGCTGGGCGTGGTGGCTTGCACTTGCAATCCCAGTACTTGGGAGGCTGAGATAGGAGGATCACAAGTTCGCAGCCAGCCTCAGCAACTTAGGCCCTCTGCAACTTTGTGAGACCCTGTTTCAAAATAAAGAATAAAAAATAGGGCTGGGGGTGTAGCTCGGAGGTAGAATGTTCCTGGGTTCAATCCCCAGTACCAAAAAAAAAGTTTAACTCGGTTTTGGGATTAATTTATGTGTGTGTTCAGTAGATGCTTGTGGAGTACCTAGGTATTCTGGACATGGAGCATGCAGCAGTGAACAGAGCCCCTGCCCTCCTGAAGCTTATATTTAATTCACTGCTGCCAAATGATTCATTTGTTTAAGTAATGGTTCTTTCATTTTAGAAGAAATATGAAGATGCCAAATCTCAAGAGCAGTTTCTTGGTTTAGATAAAGAGTTGAAAAATCTGAAGAAAGCTGTGGCCGCCTCTGACAAACTAGCTGCAGCTGAGCTCACCATTGCCAAAGACCAGCTGAAGTCCCTTCATGGAACTGTTATGAAAATTAACCAGGAGCGGGCAGAGGTCAGTCCACATGATCAGAACAACTTTCTACCAGTGCTGCTGCTACCAAAAAGCATAGCAACTTGTATCATTGATCCCTTCTCATAGACTTGTTATTTTATAAACCAATGTAAAGTTGTCCTTTTTTTCTGAAGACCTAAGGTTTATATTTCTCTCATCACAACCCCCAATAATTTTGTGATGCGATAGGCCTTGCACCCTAATGAGTCCTGAAAGGAACCATTGAATGAAGCATACTTTCCCTACCTTAAAGTGTAGGGCCTATTTAGGGAGCTCGCTGTCAGTATGTACCTGGACAAAGGTTTTGAAGACTTGCCGTATAATCCCTGTGAACCTCAAATTTTTCATCTTGTGCAGTTTATGAAAATGTTAACTCAGGCTGTTTCAATTCCCGACTGAAGCAATGTTTGTGACGGTGCTTTTATAGGATACAGATACAAATGAGATTAAGATAGTAGATTGTTAAGACAAAAATATCTAATGAAGAGAGCCCAAAAAGACATCAGTCATGGAAGACTGTAGAACAGTGAAGACAAAGTTAGCCCCTCTTCCTTCTGATGCAGCACCCTGGCCACTTGGCTCCATAAAGGTGTGGAGCAAGCTGCCCAACAATGGGAACAACGTAAGAGAAGGTGGGGTTTAATGGGTTTGTGCGTGGGACAGGCAGGCAGTGTGAGAGAAGCAGAGGAATCAGTCTGAGAGGATGAAAGAATGAAGTCAACAACCCGTGACGGCAGTGGTGCCCTTCTCGTCCTCTGTCCCAGTAGGAGTTACAGGAAGCAGAGAGGTTCAGCAGAAAAGCAGCGCAAGCCGCCAGGGACCTGACCCGAGCAGAGGCGGAGATCGAGCTCCTGCAGAATCTTCTCAGAGAGAGAGAGGAAAAGGTCAGTGTTGTACCGGAGCCTTCCTCCTTATGGGGTCCTTCTCGGTTCCTAAAAGATGGAAGTACTGCAAGTGAAATCTCAAAAGCATCCTGAAGTGTAGCCAGTAGTCAGCCAGTACTTGAGCCTTCGCTGTGTGCCAGCTGCAGCGCAGTGTAAATAGGAGTGAGGCGATTTCCTCACTGCCGAAGAGTAAATAAAAATTACAGAATTACAATCAAATTGCAAGGATAAGTGCATCTGTGAAAGAATTCATTTCTTGGCAACTTTGTATGTATGATTTTTTTTAATAGTTTCGAATTGAATTGGAGAGAACAGATGTAGGTACTGGAGGAGAAAACTCACAAGTGCTAGAAATCGAGAAACTGAATGAGACAATGGAGAGGCAAAGGACAGAGATTGCAAGGCTGCGGAATTTACTAGACCTCACTGGGACTGGTAAGGCGTTATTGGGCTTTGATTTTGACTGGGATTTTCTAGTTGTAAAATCAAATCATCTTTTTAACCTATAAAAATGTATTTAACTGCCAAGCGTGGTGGCACGTGTCTGTAATCACAGTACTTGGGAGATTGAGACAAGAGGATCGCATGTTCGAGGCCAGCCTCAGCAACTCAGCAAGGCCTGAGACCCTCTTTCAAAAAAAAAATAGTACTGGGGGTGTAGCTCAGAAGTAGACCCCTCCTGGGTTCTATCATCAGTACCACACACACACAAAAAAAGGATTTAACTGTCAGAAATCAGTTTCATGCTTGACTTAGAGAGCTGTGATAATTACTTAGTAAGTTAAAGAATCTAAAAAACATTTTGTATAAGTGTAGTATTGAGGGATTTGGTTACAGAGATAAGGTGTTTGTATTTGTAATTTCAAAAGAAATAATTTTGCAAGTCTATTTGCTTTCTCTGAATTATTTTGTAATTGAAGGACAGAAGAACATGTATATTCTTTTAGTTTTAACAGAAGCTAATTACCAAAGGCTGAAAGTCAACTTTGAGGAACTGATAAGATTCATTGGTTCTCATGGAATATCTTGTATGTTGAGAAATTTTGACCTCTTTATAAATTTTGTATGTAGGTGATTTCATGCCAGCTTCATAGAATGGCTTTCCTTTGCAGACAACAAAGGAGGCTTTGAAAATGTTTTAGAAGAAATCGCCCAACTCAGACGTGAAGTTTCTTTCCAGAATGATTACATCAGCAGCATGGCAGATCCTTTCCGAAGACGAGGCTATTGGTACTTTATGCCACCACCGCCATCATCATCAAAAGTAGGAATTCTATGGTGCTGGAAGTGTATACTGAACTTTTTTTAAGGAAGTGTGACATCATCCCCTTCCCCAAATTTGTGGACAGGTGCCAAGAACATTTCTACACTAAGCATGTGTCGAGGTTCTTAAGTGTTTTTAATATTTGAAATGAAAATAGAGCTTTTCCACAGAAGATAGTAGTTGCCTTTTCATGCTCAGGTAGTATGCCGTAGGCTTCTCTGACTGAGGATGCTGTTAACTTTAGGTTCCTACACTTAATGGCTTACTGCCCCCTTTTCAGAAAAAAAAAATTCAGTGCCCCCCCAGGCACTTCCACAACTCCTTTTTATTCAACACCCCCCAGTTGCCCCTGAGGCTACTGCCACCTCTCCTGAATTGTTCCAGTGTCCCCCTTTCCTGAGGAGAGGGGAGTGATAACATCTACTTTGGAAATCTATAAAAGGAGATGAGAGTCTGTTGAAAATACTATAGAATTGTGCAGAGGCTCAGATAGAAAAATAGCACCTGAGTGGCCAGGCAGTGGTGGCGCACTGCAGTGAATGATACAATCCCTGCTCTCAAGGAGCTCCTCGGCCAGGCCACTGTAATTACAAAACAGTGATATGCATGTGACAGCAGACGTGAGCTGTGTGCTCTAGTTACAGAGAGGTGTTAGGGATTCGTCTCATGAGGAAGCTCAGGAAGGAAGGCTTCACACACAGAGTTGTGAAGTTAGCACTTAGCAAGCAGCAAGAGATGGGCTTTGGGGAGGGGGAAACAGCTGGTGAGAAAGAAGAAAGTTGGCAGGTAGCCTTGTAGGCTGGAGGGTTTGATGGGAACAGTGAAAGATGAACCTGGAAAATAGGTTAGGGCCAAATTTCTTTAAAGGGGGCCATAAAATCCCTTTCACTTAATTAGGTTATAGGAAACTGGGATCGATCGTGTGTTAACATGATCAGAGTTAGGAAGAATATTCTGGTTGAGTGTGGAAGCTAGACTTATAGCAAGATGAGCTTTTTGTGGGGCTGGGTCAGCTCATTCAAGTGAAGGAGAGAAAAAGTCAGAGCTAGATCGCTGAAGCTGGAAGCAATGGGATGAAGGAGTCAAGAGACGAAATGGTCAGGCTTGGTGCCTGAATGTGGGAAGTGGCGAGTGGACTCTGAGCTCCACTCACCCGAAGCAGAGGTGCTGGTGACATCCTGTGAGAATCAGCTAATGAGCGATAGTCAGGGAGAAGCAGCTTAAACATGCTGGGGTCCCAGAAACCTAACTGTAGGCTTAACCAGAACCTGAAGAATAGAATCCGAGACCCTCCTCCCAGAAGTCTGAAGGAAGCCGCGTCCTGGGCACATCCTAGGCTGGGGGTGGAAGAACTATAAATTAGAGCAAAACACTAAACCTGAGCCAGGCGCTGGCTTGGAGGCTAGACCTGTCGACTGGAAGGAAGGGGGAGGAGCAGGGTTGAGCTTTAGAGCCATGCCCAGCTCTCAGGACTGCAAAAGACTGGTAGATTCAGATTCCCTTGAAAATTTGCTAGTTTTCTTTACCTCAGACCTATCAAGAACGAGGCAGAAGAACAGAAACCACCAAGAAAGATGAGTGCAGGGAGAAGAGCCTGCGAGCCAGGGACCTGATCACTACCGAGAGCTTGCTTTCATTTCTCTCATGGAGAGCTATGGCATAAAACTAACCCCGTCAAACAGCCAGAAAACGTGCTGTCACCATTTCAGTGTGGTCAAGAACTTGCTATTTCTAGAAAACTGTACCAAAAGGCAGGCTAGGAGATGGATATTAAGTAGTTCCTGAAGAGAGAGGTAGACACTGGTTTGGTTGCTTTCACCACTCCTTAAGCCCTTCACAGACCAGTGCGCTATGACCCCTGACACTGCCCTGTCGATCAAGTTCAGAGGGAAGTAAATAAACTGAACCACATGTGTGGGGTTGTGGCTTGTGTGACCTTGTGATCACTTGTCACTTCTGACTGAAAAATAATAATTACGATAATGAAAAGAGACCAAGTGCTTTCTCAACTCTGTTACATCTCAGCTTTGCTCTAGACGTTGATATTTCTCAGAATCAGCCTTTCCGCTTGTAATAGACAGTGTGCTTTCCTGTCATGTCTTTTAGGTTTCCAGCCATAGTTCCCAGGCCACCAAGGACTCTGGTGTGGGCCTAAAGTACACAGCCTCAACTCCTCTTAGAAAACCACAGCCTGGACAACAAGAGGGGAAGGACAACAGTGGACCTCCACCTGCCTTGGGATACTGGGTCTATTCACCCATCAGGAGTGGGTTGCATAAGTTGTTTTTAAATAGAGGTAAATCATGTCACATAAAGGAAGTTGCATTTCTTTTGCCTGTTTGATAACCTTTTATTGGTTTCTTAAAATCCATAGATACAAGCTGGGCATGGTGGCGCACGCTTGTAATCCCAGTACTTGGGAGGCTGAGAATGAAGGATCCGGGTTCGCAGCCAGCCTCAGCTACTTAGTGAGGGCCTCCGCAACTTAGTGAGACCCGGTTTCAAAATAAAGAATAAAAAATAGGGCTGGGGGTGTAGCTCGGAGGTAGAATGCCCCTGGGTTCAATCCCCGGTACCACACACACACAAAAAAATTCATAGGTACAGTGTAAACTCTTTGGCTTGCTCTGCAGAGCCCTCTGTGATCTGGGCTTGGCCAGTGACTTGTGCCTTACTCTCATGCCACCCCTGACTGCTGAGTGTACTGGAGTAGCCAGTGTCCTCACACTTCCAGAGTTAGTATTTTCCCAGTGCTGAGAATTAATCCAGGGCCTTGCACATATTAGGCAAGCACTCTACCACTGGACTATACCCTCAGCCCCAAACATCCCTGTTTTAAACCTTCCGTCTGAAATCTCCTTCTTCTTTCCCAAATCAGTTCCTCCTCATCCTTCAGTAAGACCCAGGTCCTGAAACAGCACTCCTTTTAAGGAGCCTTCCTCCACCCTGCTTCCTCCAGGCCAACTGAGCATCTTCTTTACCTATATTACTAGAGCATAAGGCCTTATTTTCTTGTATTGTGGCATTAACCTCACTGTACTAAAATGAAGTGTTGTAAGTCTGTCTTCCAAAGCTCTAGGGAGAAGAGTCGAGCCTGGGTAAATCCCTGTTCTTGCACATTAGTAACTGTGATTGTAGGCAGATTATCTTTTTTGAGACTGTTAATCTGTAAAATGGGAATACTTCCTTGTGTGGATTCATTCATTCATTCAGAATCTGTTTATCAAGTACCGCTGTGTGCTAGGTTCTTTGTGTCAGTGATAAGCAAGTCAGTGATGCCTTTAGGGGAGAGAAGTGTAAGTGATATGTGACAAGTGATATCACCATCATGACAGTCAACACTGAGTGCTATCTGATCTCATAGCATATCTCTGTTGATCTTTAATGATTGCTAAATAAACCAATGAATGAAGAAAGGAAACAAGACAAGATAGGCATAAGAAAACTCAACTTTATCAACTGCTGAAAATACTTTGAATCCATGTTTGATCTGCTTCTCAAAATGGCTTTGACTTTTGTTGTTGTTGTTGTTAATGGTGCTGGGGATTCAATCCAGGGCCTTGCTCATGCTAAGCAAGTGTTCTATAACTGAACTATATCCCCAGCTTCTTTTGTTCAGAGTTTTTTCTTATATCTTCATCAGAATCTACTGTTTTCTTCTAAACTTGTTTACCTAGTAATACTACCATGGGCTAACACACACTTCTTTTTATTTCTTTGAAGATGGAGACAGTGAAGGAGATAGCCAGGAAGAGAGTGGGCTAGATGAGCAAGAAGAACCGCCATTTGTGCCTCCTCCTGGATACATGATGTACACCGTGCTTCCTGATGGTTCTCCTGTACCCCAGGGCATGGCCTTGTATGCACCACCGCCTCCCTTGCCCAACAACAGCCGACCTCTCACCCCTGGCACTGTTGTTTATGGCCCGCCTCCTGCTGGGGCCCCCATCGTGTATGGACCTCCACCCCCTAACTTCTCTGTCCCCCTTATTCCTGTGGGTGTGCTGCATTGCAACGTGCCAGAGCACCATAACTTAGTAAGTGGAAAGATGTTCAACTCTACCCACACTGGGTGCTTGATAAGGATATGCACACATTTAATGAGTCGACCTTTTATCAATGGGTTATACTTTTATCATACTTTTATGATAAAAATCATACTTTTATCATAAGTATGATTATAAGACAGATGTTTAGAACTGAACAAGCATTCTCTTATTAAAATGCTATTTTGAGCTGGGTGTGGTGGCACATGCCTGTAATCCCAGTACTTGAAATTGAGACAGGAGGATCATAGTTTAAAGATAGCATCAGCAACTTAGCAAAACCCTGTTTTAAAACAACAACAATAATATAGGACTGGGGTATAGCTTGGCAATAGAATGCTCCTGGGTTCAATCCCCAGTAACAACAACAATAAAAAAAAATGCTATTTTGAACAGGATTTAAGGTCTAAGGCCAGTCTAAAACCTGGTTTAGCCATTTTATAATAGAAATGCTTTCAGTCCAGAAATGAACTATTTTTAATATTTTTTCTATTTGCATGTGCTATATTAATGTGCATGTATACTGTCACATACTACTGCCTGTACTTGTACATGTACATATATGTATATATGTGTGTGTTCCTACATACATATGTGCGCATAAGTATGCACACGTGTATAAACTGCATATAGCAGGTTTGGAAGGGAATTATCTCTGGGAGGTGTTTTTTTTTTTTTTTTGCGATACCAGGGATTGAACCCAGGGGCGTTCTACCTCCAGGCTACACCCCGGCCCTATTTTTTATACTTTTTATATTGAAACCGGGTCTCACAAAGTTGCGGAGGGTCTCACTAAGTAGCTGAGGCTGACCGCGAACCCGGATCCTCTGGTCTCTGCCTCCCAAGTACTGGGATTACAAGCCTGTGCCACCACACCCGGCTTGTTGGATTTATTGATTCTTAATTTATTTTCAGTTATTTTTGTACACAATTTTGAATTTTGTTTTCCCACTTAATGTTATAAGCATTTCCCCATGGTTTTACAGACATTTTTAAAACAATATTTAAATACCAACATTTCTTTATTTGTAGGTACTATAACTGTGTAAATTCTTACTGTATTTCATATTCTTTTCTTAGGCTAGATTCCAAGAACTGATTACTTCCTAATATATTACTTTCTAACCTTTTGGTTCTAAAGCAATAAAATTGCATTCCAAGTTCCTCTTCAGACTCAGCACCTGGAGCCTTTGTCTTTACCTTCTCAGCAGATTGTGGGGAAGATAAATGACTAGGACCCTTGGTGCCACTTCACAGTCCCACTTTAATAGGTCAGACTAACTTCAGAGGGCCTGTGTGCATTTACATGGTTAACAACGATAGTCACTCGCATCCCTTGTGGTTTATCAGTGTGCATTGTACTTCACAGCAATTCTGTCTGCTCAGTATTTTATTAATAATCTCTTAAATGGGTTCTTTTACTCTCTAAAAATACCCGGTTGCTTATATAGTCTCCCAAGTATACTTTCATTCTTCCCTAAATTTGCGCATACTATTTCTTCAACTAGGGTTTTTCCATTTTCATTCATTCTTCAAAACCCAGACAAAACACCTCTTCCTCTAGGTAGCCTTCTTATACAGCTCCTCTCCCACCTGTCCAAAGGAGAAGAGACCTCAGTCTGTCTCTTCTACCAGATGCCAAACTCTTTGGAAACAGGTTATTCACAAGAGGCTTGGTGAATGCTTGTCAGCCATAGTCACACTGGTGGAGAAGTTAAAAGTTCTGTTAAGTCCGTCAATTTCATATATGGCATTTGAAAAAATTGGCTTGACAATTTTTCTTTTCATACTGCAGTCTTAGAATCTACCACCATTTTTCAGGTCATAGTCATCCTTTTAAGGACAGTTAATCTAAGCTTTTGGCAGGAAAGACAGAAGACACTTTCTGATGTTTCAGTACTGTATTTTTTTTCTTTATTTAGGAGAATGAAGTTTCTAGATTAGAAGACATAATGCAGCATCTAAAATCAGAGCGACAGGAAGAACGGTGGATGAGAGCATCAAAGCGGCAGTTTGAGAAAGAGATGGAAGAGCTGCATCATAATATTGATGGTCTTTTGCAAGAGAAGAAAGAATTAGAATGTGAAGTAGAAGAATTACATAGGACCATCCAGAAACATCAACAGCGAAAGTAATTATTATTGGCTCTAATATAAGATAACCTAAATCAGTGCTGTCTAATAAAACTTCTGTGATTCTGGAATTGTTCAGAATAGTACCCACTAGTCACATGTGGCTATTGAGCACTTGAAATGTCGCTACTGGAACTAAGGAACAGAACCAAAATTTAATTTTAATTAATTTAGTAGCCACATGGTGAGTACCATTTTGGACATTATAAATATAAGTTCTGTCAGCCAGTAATCCAAATCATCTCTTCTTATAGTCCCTCTTGGAAAATGTCACACTGTTTATTCCCCTCCCAGTTACCCTGGCAAAAACATGGCAGGGCTCTCAGCTCCTCCCTTTCCCTCACTCTCCCAGGAATCCAGTTGGTCTCAGAGTCCTGCTCACTCTGCACATGAAGAGCTCTCAAACTGGTCCCTTGCTTTACCTCTGCTGCTCTGGTCTTTAATGAGTCTCATTCTGGGCCACTGTGGTAGCTTCCACGCTGACCTTCCATGACTTGTCTTTCTCTCCATTGTGTCCTGGGGCCATTGTGACTTTCAGTCCTACCACAGTGCACACCATTTTTTGCAGACTCACCCCTGCTTGTCTTTTATATCTTTCTCTTCCATACACAGTGTTCGGTCTGAACCACTTACTTTCCTGTGGTCTCCCAGGCACTATGTCTTCCCCTGCTTCCATACCTTTGCACATGCCATCTTCTGCCTGAAATGCCTTCCCTCTCCCCCACCTGACTCCACCCTGTCTTTAAAAACAAAGATCAGAGATCCTTCTTACACAAATCCTTTTTCTTCCCAGACACCCACAATTCTGGGTTAGCAACCTTGGGTATAGTACTATTTACACACAGTTATGAGGAGCCCAGGTTCCTTGAGGGCAGTAGTTGAGCCACCATCTCTGGGTCCTAGCACCTGGCATACGGAATGCAGCATCTGTTGATTGGGTCATTAATGTAAAAGCCCATCTTCTGTAGTAGTCCATGAATTATAGCAGTTCTCCACTTTTTGTCATTTAAGCCACACTAGACCACACCCCAGTGTAGGAGAGAGGCCTGTGGAGGACACAGAGTGAATGGTAACGTTGTCACTGCTACCTAGGAGCAGACACATGACTGACTAAAAACTTGGCAGGGGAAAGCAAGGACCACACCAAGAAGACTGGGACTAGATGTTTATTTGAGGGGAGGGTGGTAGGATGGTAGTTACAAAGATGGAATAAAATGACCATCCTAGGAAATTTGGGTAATACAAAAATGTTCAAAGAAGGTAAATATTATTTGTATGTCTTCATTTAAAGAGAATCTGTTACTATGCTGGATTTATTTAAATATTTTTGTCATGCAGTCATTGATAGTCCTATTTTCAAATAATTTTGTCATGTTATCCTTGAGTTATTGAATCTTGTGTCACACTTTTTTTTGGTGCTGGGGATTGAACACAGGGGCATTCTACCTGCAAGCTATATCCCCAGCCCTATTTTATTTTTTATTTGGAAATAGGGTTTCACTAAGTTGCTGAGAGACTCGCTAAGTTGCTGAGGCTGGCTTCAAACTTGCAGTCCTCCTGTCTCAGCCTCCTAAGTACTGGGATTACAGGCATGTGCTACCATGGTGTCATACTTTTTGACTTATTACATATTCACATCATAGTTTTACTCTAGCCATATGGAGTAAATCACAAAATTAGATAGTCTTTGGAACAGACTTGAACTGGGCCTTGAGCACCGTTTTGAGAGGATGGATGATTATTGTGGTAGTAAATTATTTTTATTCTTTAAAAGAAGAGATGTATCAACACTGACTTAGCAAGATGCTGACAACACAATAATATTTATTAATTATATTTAAAAGGAGAACTCCACCATACATTTTACTTATTATGCATTTATTAAAGCCGTTAGTATTCTGGTTAAAAAGGTAGACATTAACCTTGAACATAATCAAAAATAGCTGCCTCTCTTGTCCCTCCCCATATAAAATTAGAAAAGCATTGTTCATTTTTTTAGTAGTTAGGTTATAATTATCCATATTGTATATAATTAAATTCTTTTAATGTTTGTGTATATAATTTTTTAGAGACTTCATCGATGGAAATGTTGAGAGTCTTATGACTGAATTAGAAATAGAAAAATCACTCAAACGCCATGAAGATATTGTAGATGAAATTGAGTGCATAGAGCAGACCCTTCTGAAACGTCGCACAGAGCTCAGGGAAGCTGACCGACTTCTGGCAGAGGCTGAGAGTGAACTTTCATGCACAAAAGAGAAGGTATGTCCGGCTGTGGTTTGGGGCATGAGCTCATTGTGGGTAGGACAGCTTACTGTTGTCTGCCTGGATTACAAAGAGAACAGGAGATAAGATCTGTCATCCAAGTCAGATACACAGGTTCCAGGCTGGATTCTGCTGGTTAAAGAGCCGTGAGGATTGGGGCAAGTCACTTAACTCCTCAAGCACCTTGCTTTCCTGATCTATTAATCCAAGCTAAGAATGTGTAGACTGTTAATGTGAATTAAGTGAAACAGTATATTTTAAACTACTGAAGTTATTTAATTCCCAGCACACCCACCTTTCTTATGTGTACCTTTTTTTATTATTATTTGGGCTGTTTTGTTTTTTAAATAGGCCTTTCAGAACCTTATAAAGCTACAATGGACCTCTGAAGTCTTACTCTTTCTTCAAGTTGATAATGGAAATAGTGATATAAAATATTTATTGTACAACACAGAAAAAAGCTGGGGTGAGGGATTGGCACTTCCTTTTACTGAATCCCTTCTATGGCCACTCATGGGCCATTTATAAATAGTACTTCATTTAACCTTCCTAGCAACCCTATAAGATTGTGGGGTTTTTTTCCTCAGCTTATAGATGTAGCCCAGAGAGGCTTGTAACTAGCCCAGAGACATATGAGCCTTTATAGTTCAGTGAGAATTCTAGGATGAAAAAAGTCCCTTACCCATGTACATGTGGAACACCTTGAGAACTACTATTTTTACATTATTGTTTCAACTTGGATCTATTTAAATGAATAGAATTCTATTACCCATGAACTTAAATGAATGGTTTCAGTTATTAAAGAAATTCTATGAATAGTGAAGTCTGCATCTCTTTTCTGATGAGCAGTGCCTCCTGTTGTCACATTAGGTTACTGTGAGAGAAAATAGGTGTTAGTAGAACTTGAGAAAAAATTATCACTGATATTTAAAAGAAATTTGATGGCACAGGTAGTAAGTGAACAAAGTCTGAAAAGCTTTCCCCCTCTGCCTTCCAAAATGACTCAAGGAGGTGGCTTGGTGAGGAGGAGGAGGAGAGAGGAAGTAGCTGCATTTTGTAAGAATGTGCCAGACATGTTAAAACCTGACATAGAAGGAAACTAAAAGCTACTTAGAAACATGGCCTTCTGGGATGTGTAGTGAATTTTGTCCAGTGCTTTACTGATGAAATGACAGAAGCCAGCTATCTGAAATTTTTAGATAAACTGAAACTCCTATCTGAAAGGAGTATGGTGAAATATCTAGCCCTTTGGGAACTTGCCAGCCCTTTTACATCCACATAGGATATTTAATAGACAAATTTAACATACAGACACCTCTGACTTTAGTACAACTGAAGAGCCTCAGTTTTTTGGTTGAAGCTGATTCAATGCTCAGCCAAGTACAAAACCAAACTCTTAGGCAGAAAAAGAAACCAAGTTGATTTTTTTAAGTGGTTTTTGTCCGATCTTTTATAGGAAGATTTTTAAATACTTCAAAGGAATTTAATGTTTTTATTTTTTGACCATAATTAAATCATCATCACATAATGATTTTTCACTTAACTTGGTTATATCTAGGGTACATCAAGAATCTGTATGCACAGACTCTTGGGAAAACTACTTCATTACCACTTAATTGGATATAAGCAAATGACATACAGTTACAGATTGTTTTCAAATAAGGATCATCTACAGTCTCATAATTTTCAAATGACTATTTTTGTATAGGTTTTCTGACTTTGTAAACATAGATGTAGTTTTTATATAGTCCTTATTGTACTTATAACTTTAAAAATTTTGGGGGGCCAACTTAACATTCTTGCATATTGCTACATTGTCATCCTGTTTTAAAGGCTACACAGTATTCTACTGTGTTTAATGTACTATCACTTAATCTTTGGTCAAGTTTCCTGTTATTTCTGCTACATTCTATGTAATATTTCTTTGCTTCTCAGTTATTTTCTGAGAACTAGAGCATTAAAGCAATGGACATCTTTATGTCTTTCTATATTGTCTTGTTTTCCAAAAGAGTTGTATAGCTAATCGGCTAGTAGTTTACGCTGCCAATAGCTGTAAGTGAATATTATTGCTGAATTGCTTTTTTTTGGTACTGGGGATGGAACCCAGGGGCATTCTACCTCTGAGCTACACCCCCAGCCCTATTTTATTTTATTTATTATTAATTTTTTAAACAGGATCCCACTAAGTTGTTGAGGGTCTAAATCGCCCATGCTGGCCACGAACCTATGATCCTGCAGTCACAGCCTCCCAAGTACTGGGATTACAGACATATGCCACTACTCCTGTCCTGAATTGCTTTTAATAATAGTTTTTTTCCCCCAAGACAAAAAATGCTATTGAAAAGTTCACTGATGCCAAGAAAAATTTGTTGCAAGCCGAATCAGATGCTGAGGAGCTAGAAAGGAGAGCTCAGGAAACTGCTGTTAACCTTGTGAAAGCCGATCAGCAACTAAGGTAGGTGGAATCCCTAAGTCCCCAAGGTATGCAGTGAGATGAATGGAAAGTTTGGTTCTAAGAGGGTAATAACTGGTTTATAATAAAAAATGCATATTAAGTCTGTGGGCCTGGGGGAATAATGTGATGTGTTTTAGATTGCTCCAGGCTGATGCAAAGGATTTGGAGCAGCACAAAATCAAGCAAGAAGAAATCTTGAAAGAAATAAACAAAGTTGTAGCCGCAAAAGATGCAGACTTTCAGTGTTTAAGCAAGAAAAAGGAAAAACTGACGGAAGAGTAAGTACGGGCTCTGTAGGGCTGCAAGGGCTTGTGCTGGCAGACAGCTCTGGGCTTCAGTCTCCCTCGGGGTCTGCTCAGGTACTGCTGGTGCTTTGTAGGCTTCAGAACCTGCAGAGAGACGTTGAGACGGCCGAACGCAGTGAAGATCACCACCTGCAGGTCCTTAAAGAATCTGAGACCCTCCTTCAGGCCAAGAGAGCTGAGCTGGAAAAGCTGAAAAGCCAGGTATGGCAACAGATGCCTGGAAAAGACAGTCAGACTGCTTTAAACCTTATGGTTTATGATCATGAAAGTAATACATATTTGATTATAGAAAAGATTAAAAGTGTGAAATAATGTATAAAGAGTAAATGAGGCTATATATCATAGAAAAGTATAGAGTCCAACCTTAATTTGAATCCCAACTCAGTTCAGTATACTACTGTGTTAATCAGTTCTCTGTCACTATGACAAATACCTGAGATTATCAACTTATGAAGAGAAAAGGTTGATTTGGGCTCACAGCTTTTGAGGTATCAGTCCATGATCAGTTGGCCCCATTGCTTTGGACATGTGGTGACACATCATTGCAGGAGTGTGTGGCAGAATAAAACGCTTACCTCATGACTGGGAGGCAAAAGAAAGGAGGAGGGGGCCAGGATCCTGTTATCCCATTCAAGGGCATGCCTCCCGTGTGTGATCTGAAGATTTCCCACTTGTCCCAATAGCACTGTTCTGGGGACTAGTCCTTTAGCACATGGACCTCTGGCAGTCATTTAAGATCCAAACTGTAACAATCATGGAGTGTAACATGTGAATCTTAAAAGATGGTATACTCTACACAGTCATTTCTGTTAAATGTACTTATGAACACTTGTATTTAAAGTATAAACGTGGGTCATATGATAAGGGGGAATCATGAGTATATTTTGTCTTCTTCCTTATACATGTTTATTTTGCCTGCTTTTGATGTAAAAAAATATATATTGCCCTTAAAATATTCCTTCCTCGCTTCCATTGCCAAGGTTGTTGTCAAAATGGAATAAGGTGAAGCCGGGCGTGGTGGCACATGCCTGTAATCCCTGTACTTGGGAGGCTGAGACAGGAGGATCGCAGGTTCGAAGACAGCCTCAGCAAGTAGTGAGACTCGAATCAACCTAGTGATACCCTGTTTCCAAATAAGAAATAAAATTGGGCTGGGAGTGTAGCTGGAAGGTAGAATGCTTCTGGGTTCAATCCTCAGTGCCACACACAAAAAAAAGAAATGCAATAAGGTGTGTGTGTGCACCTGCGTGTGTGTGTGTGTGTGTGTGTGTGCGCGCGCGTGTATGAAACTTCTTTGAAAACCATAACCCAAGGGATGATCACTATTATCATACTGTTCTTGCTGTGATTCGACTGATTTTAAGTATGTGAGCTCAAGGTCTTTATTAGGCATTTCATGCTCACACCCCGAGTTTGGCCTTCCTGATTCTTGGGGCTGGGATATTCGCTTCTGATTTCCCCCCACAGCCTTTAGCTGAATTAAATATGTTATCTCCAGGCTAGCACTAAAGGCTATATGACCTTTGTCAAAATTTGCATTCTTTCCTTTTCAGGTGACGAGTCAGCAGCAGGAGATGGCTGTCTTGGACAAGCAGTTAGGGCATAAAAAGGAGGAACTGCAGCTACTCCAAGAAAGCATGGTCCAGGCAAAAGCTGACCTGCAGGAAGCTCTGAGGCTGGGCGAAACTGAAGTAGCTGAGAAGTGCGGTCACATTAGGGTATGTTTTTCAGTAGGTTTTCTTAAGAGTCCTAGGACAATGCCATAGATTTATTTTGATTCTCCAATGAAAATATAAATTCCTAAAATCTTGCTCCCCTCTCATGCCATTTTGTTCTGTATTATGTTTCCATGCTGTGGCTGTCCTGTGGAGTTCTCCCCATATTGTTTTCTGAATAATACCCAAGGTTCTCCTTTTCTTGCCTTTCTCATTACATTTCTTCTCCAGGAATTCCCTTTCTCCCTTGTCACCAGCCAGATCCCACCTGTTTCTCATGTCCCAGCGACGTGCCACCTCCTCTAAGAAGACTTCCCTTACTCTTTCATTTGCTGTGGGAGGAGTTTTTTCTCTCCTGCATTTGGCAGCCCTCTGTCTGCATGTTTCCTAGAGCATCTCAGCTTCACATTTGCAGAGGCGCTGAGCCCCTTGAGGCAGGAGCCATAGCTGAATCCACATTTTTTTCCTCTATAAAACATTGCCTCGCATATGGAAAATCTTGTGTATATATTTAAACAAAGATAATGTTACTTTCTTACTTCTATTAAACAGAAATATATTAGTGCACAATATAGTGCTGTTCTTGACATAAAAGGCAAAAATGAACTTGCTTCTAAATTAGAATTTCTATGAAATGAGAAATAATTGAACTGATTTTAAAGGAATTTTCATTCATAATTTTATAGGGTGGGATGACAATTTTTTTTTTAACACAGGAAGTAAAATCACTTCTGGAAGAACTGAGTTTTCAGAAAGGAGAACTGAATGTCCACATTAGTGAAAAAAAAACTCAACTTGCACTTATAAAGCAGGAAATTGAAAAAGAGGAAGAAAATCTTCAGGTAGTTTTAAGACAGATGTCTAAACATAAAACTGGTAAGTTTAAAGAAAACCAAACATAAAGTTTGAGGTTAGAAGTGTTTGTATTGTAGGTTATAGAAAAATACAAATGACTGAATAAACTTCTTTTATTTTAACCTTACTACTAGTCAGTAAAGATTATAAGAACCATATGATATTATTTTCTGCCATTCTATTGATAAGGTTTATTTAAAAGCAAAATAATCATATTCACGGCTGACCAGAGTATGTGGATGGAAGGGCATGTATATGCTATCCATTGAAGTGTAATCCAAACACTGTCCCAGGGTGTCAAGATTCTTCATATTCACATATATTGAACCAGTGAGCCCATTTCTCTTCATCCATAAGGGCAAGCCTTTATGTGCATTGCAGCAGTAATTATAATGACAAAATTTGGAAACAAATGACCAGTTTAAAAGCCATATTTTTAACGTTCAATGACATGCAAAAATGCTCATGAGAAAAGTGAAAAAAAGAGATAAGAACGGAATATGGAGTATAGCCCAATTTATTTTAAAGTGTGTGTGTCTGTGTGCGTGCATGTATGTATATCTGTGCTCCTGGAATGAAAATACCTCAAAATGTTGTTGAACTAGTCATTATCATTGGATGTTGGAATAATGATGCATTTTCAGTTTTTTCTCTTTTACTTTTTTGTATTTTCCAAATTTTCTACAGTGAGCAAATATTTTTATAATCAGAAAAAAGGTTAATATTTAAATATCTGTATTCTAAAGGGCAGGAACATCATTCTATAAAGGTTTTCTTCCTATTTTGATTAATTTTTACTCATAAAATGTGCTTAGTTCGTTCTTTTGTGTGGAGGCAAATGCTTTTATTTATTTATTTATTTATTTTTTTGCGGTACCGGGGCTTGAACCCAGGGGTGTTCTACCTCTGCGCTACACCCCCGGCCCTATTTTTTTATACTTTATTTTGAAACCGGGTCTCACGAAGTTGTGGAGGGCCTCACTAAGGAGAGAGAGAGAGAGAGAGAGAGAGAGAGAGAGAGCTGAGGCTGGCCGCGAACCCGGATCCTCCAGTCTCTGCCTCCCAAAGTACTGGGATTACAAGCATGCGCCACCATGCCCGGCTAGGCAAATGCTTTTAGAACTAGACATTTGTTAAATATTTTTGTTGAAATGTTTTTAACAAGTTAAATAATTTTTTTGTGTGTGGTTCTGGAGATTGAACCCAGAGCATTCTACCTCCAGGCTACACCGCCAGCCCTATTTTATTCTTTATTTTGAACAGGGTCTCACTAAGTTACAGGGGGACTCACTAAGTTCTAAGGCTGGCTGTAAACCTACGATCCTCCTGTCTCACCCTTCCAAGGGATTACAAGTGTGTGCCACCACGCCCTGCTAAGTAATTTTATTAATACTTTTAGAAAGGTTTTTTTTTAATTAGAATTGCAACTAGCACCATTAATTCAGCTCTACAAAATATTTTGATTATATGTTTTTTGTGCCAGTCAGTAGCTTTATTTTGTGTTTCCAAGTTCATTTAATAGGATAGACTTTGCTTTGTTTCTGTCTGTTAGAACTAAAGAATATTCTGGACATATTGCAACTTGAAAATAATGAGCTACAAGGTTTGAAGCTACAACATGACCAAAAGGTGTCTGAGTTAGAGAAGACTCAGGTTGAAGTGCTAGAGGTAATGAACAAAAGTGTTTTATGTACCTTTAACAAACTGCAGTCTTTCTCTTGTAGGATGATTGAGTTCTCTTTTATCTGATTTAGGAGAAACTGGAGTTAGAGAATTTGCAGCAGACAGCCCAGCAACAGAAAGGGGAAATAGAGTGGCAGAAGCAGCTCCTTGAGAGAGAAAAACGGGAAATAGAACGAGCAACTGCTGAGATCCAAGCATTACAATCATGTGTTGAGTGTTTGAGCAAAGAAAAGGAGGATCTCCAAGAGAAGTGCGACAGCTGGGAAAAGAAGTTGTCACAAACCAAAAGGTGAGAGCAAGAACAAAGAAGCTTGCAGGGTCACTTTTTAAAAATTAGAGCATAAGCCGGGCGTGGTGGTGCAGGCTTGTAATCCCAGTACTTTGGGAGGCGGAGACCAGAGGATCCGGGTTCACGGCCAGCCTCAGCTCGTTCTCTCTCTTTCTCTCTCTCTCTCCTTAGTGAGGCCCCCCGCAACTTCGTGAGACCCGGTCTCAAAATAAAGTATAAAAAATAGGGCCGGGAGTGTAGCACAGAGGTAGAACGCCCCTAGGTTCAATCCCC
>PVJS01026854.1:0-26685 GCA_004027185.1 Glis glis | reverse complement strand
TCTCTCTCTCTCTCTCTCTCTCCCTGTCTCTCTCTCTGTCTCCTTAGTGAGGCCCTCCGTAACTTTGTGAGACCCGGTTTCAAAATAAAGTATAAAAAATAGGGCCGGGGGCGTAGCGCGGAGGTAGAACACCCCTGTGTTCAATCCCCGGTACCGGAAAAAAAAAATAAAAATAAAAAAGAAGCAAATGAGAAATACACAATCAGGTACTAGTGTCTTGGCTGTGTGCCTTCGGGTAGGTTATTTAACTCTTCTGTGCTTTTTGTGTCCTTACCTTGAGAACAAGAATAACAGGATCGGTCACATGGGGCATTGGAAGGAGTAAACATTTTCAAGTGGGTAGAGTGCTTAGAACAGCGCCTACTCCAGAGTAAGCGCTCTTAGGATTTGCTGATACTACTGAAGAGCAGTAGGATTTTTTTGTGAACCACATTCCATGTTAAGTCAAGCCCCAAGTGTAAGAGTCAGTTGGCTTGCTCAGAAAAAAAACGTTTTGGGAAATTGTGAAAGTTCTGAACTGAGCTGGGGGTGACTGAGCTGGTGAAAGTTCTGAACTGAGCTGGTGCAGCCTGTAATCCCAGCTACCCAGGAGGCTGAGCCCAGGAGGATCGCAAGTTTGAGGACATGCTGGGCGACTTAGTGAGGCCAGCTTCAGCAGTGTAGTGAGACTCCCAGCAACCTAGAGAGACACTGTTTCAAGACAAAACAAAAAAACAAAAAAAACAAACGGCTGGGGTGGGGGTAGCTCAGAGGTAGAATGCCCCTGGGTTCAATCCGGATTACAAAAAAAATCATCTTGTATATGTCTGATATTTTTGCATGATTCAATTCCAGTTATGCATTCTTGGCCACATTCTACATAGGTGATGTAATGGATGTGGGAGGCCCATTGGGCCCACACTGTTTTTTGTTTTGTTTTGTTTTGTTTTGCGGTACCGGGGATTGAACCCAGGGGCGTTCTACCTCCGCGCTACACCCCCGGCCCTATTTTTTATCCTTTAATTTGAAACCGGGTCTCACGAAGTTGCGGAGGGCCTCACTAAGTAGAGAGAGAGAGAGAGAGAGAGAGAGCTGAGGCTGGCCGCGAACCCCAATCCTCCGGTCTCCGCCTCCCAAAGTACTGGGATTACAAGCGTGCGCCACCACGCCTGGCTTGATGCTAACTTTTGACGCCCAGGGGGAAGTGCTGTACGACTTCTGTCCTCTGTAATCTCCATTTCCCCCTTTTAGTTAATACGCAGTCTGAGGGAGGACATCCTGGACCTTGTCACCCCTCCTACCCCCGGATTCGGTGTCCATCAAGAATTCTAGCTTGCCAGGCACAGGGGCGCATGCCTGCAATTCCAGTACTTGGGTGGCTGGATAGGAGGATCATAGGTTCGAGGCCAGATGCGGCAATTTAGTGAGACCCTGTTTCAAAATAAAAAATAGGGCTTGGGGGTGTAGCTCAGAGGTAGAATGCCCCTGGGTTCAATCCCCAGTACCATAAAAAGAATTCTAACTTGATCCAATCTTTTCTAAGATGGTTACAAAATCTTCCTTCCTCCCTCCATCTCTCCCCCCCCCCCGGGTTTTGAACCTAGGGTCATTCTACCTTCCAGACCTTTTGTTTATTTCAAATCAGGGTCTCACTAAATTGCTGAGGCTAGCCTCAAATTTGCGATCCTTCTGTCTCGGCCTCCCAAATACTGGGATTGCAGGTGTGTGCCACTGTACCCAGTACTTTTTCTTTTCTCCTTCCTGCCTTCCGTCCCTCAGCTGGGGATTGAATCCAGGGGTGCTCTATCAATCACTGAACTTTTTTTAAGTTTTTTTGTAAGCCGGGCGTGGTGACACACACTTGTAATCCCAGTGTTTGGGAGGCTGAGACCAGAGGATCCGGGTTTGTGGCCAGCCTCAGTACTTAGTGAGACCCTGTTTCAAAATAAAGAATAAAAAATAGGGCTAGGGGTATATCTCAGAGGTAGAATGCCTCTGGGTTCCATCCCCAGTACTGCAAAAAAAAAAAAAATTATGGTACTGGGAGCTGAACCTACAGGCATTCTACAGAACTCTGAGCTACACCCCCAGTACTTTCAATTTTTTTTTTAAATTTTGCAATGGGGTCTAAGTTGCTGAGGGTCTTGCTAAAGTTCCTGAGGATGAACTTGAACCTGTGATTTTCTTGTCTCAGACTCCCAAGTATTGGGATTACAAGCATGCACCACCACACCTGGCTCAGCCTTTATATTGAGACAGGTTCTTGCTAAATTGCTCAGGTTGGCCTCAAAGTTGTGATCCTCCTGTCTCCACCTCCGGAGTAGCTCTGGGATTGCAGGTGTGTGCCACCGTGCCTGGCTGGTTTCACTTTTTTTTTTTTTCTGGTCCTGGAGATTGAACCCAGGGGCATTCTACCTCTGAGCTATACCCCCAGCCTTTATTTTTTTTGAAACAGGGTCTCGCTAGCTTGCTGAGAGTCTCACTATGTTGCTGAGGCTGTCCTCAAACTTGTAATCCCTCCTGTTTCAGCCTTTCAAGTACTGGATTACAGGAGTGCACCACCACACCTGGCCAGAAAAAAAATATTTTTAAATGTTTTGAGCCAAGTGTGGTGCCGCACACATGTAATCCCAGTACTTGGGAGCTGAGACAGGAGGATCACAGGTTTGCAGCCAGCCTCAGCTACTTAGTGAGACCCTGTTTCACAAAAAAAAAAAAAGGGCTGTGTGTGTAGCTCAGGTAGAATACCCCTGGGTTGAATCCCCAACACCAAAAAAAATTTTTTTCTTTTAAAATGTTTTCTTTTCCAAAGACCTGGGAAAGAATAAATTACATGTTGAAAAATGCAAGAGAGTGTGACAGAATCTATATCTGGTCTGAACTTTTTTTCTAATTTATGAAATAATTTTAAACTTTGACACATAATTGTACGTATTCATGGGGTACAACGTGACGTATCAGTGCTCGTAAGCAGGGTGTCGTGACCAGGTCAGGTCACTGGTGTAGGCATCAGTTTAAACATTTTAATGACAAATTTAAACATTTTACATTTCTTTGTGTTGAGAACATTTAAAAATTCTCTTTACGAGCTATTTTCAAATGTAGAAGGAATTGTTATTAACCATAGTTACCTGACCTTGCTGTTGAACATGGGAAGTCATCCCTCCTAACTGCATTCCTCTGCCCATAACCGTCCTCTCTCCGTCTCCTTCCCCCGCACCCTTGGTTAACCATTCTTCTACCTTCTACTTCTGACATCGACTTTTAGCTTCCACTCGTTAAAAATGTGGCTTTTGAAATCCGTGTCATTAGACATGGGCTGTGGTGTGTACTGCAGGTGAAATTAGACATCTGAATTGGGTCTTTGTGAGTTTTTTTCTTCCTGAGATTCTTTCAGTACCATGTTTGCTTTTTATTTTTTTCAGATTCATTTTTATTAGTGCATATTAATGGTATAGAATAATAGGTTTTACTGTGGCATATTTGTACATGCGCATAGCGTAATTTGATCACATCCATCTCACCACATTTGTGTGTGTGTGTGTGTGTGTGTGAGAGTGAGACTGGGGATTGAACCCAAGAGGCATTTTACCTCCAAGCCTCACCCCCAACCCTATTTTATTTTTATTTTGAAACGGGGTCTTGCTGAGTTGCTGAGGCTGGCTTCAAACCTGTGATCCTCCAGTCTCAGCCTCCCAAGTACTGGGATTACAGGTGTGCTCCACTGCACCCAGCTCACCACATTTTATTTAAGCAAAACACACACACACACACACACACACACACACACACACACACACACACTGATCAGACTCAAACGTTTTCAGTGGACATCTACTTGGAATAAATCAAATTGCAGAGCTCTGGATTCAAGGTGTTTATAGGTATCAAATGATTGGATGGCTCCTAACTTTTTTTTTCAAAATCTTAATTATTCATGTATCTAAAGTAATTTTTATAAAGAATTTTTTTGCCCATAGGATTCTTGCATACTGCTAAAGGCCCCAGGACATATTTACTTATTTGAAAACCATAGGGAATTATATCCTGGAGGGCCTATTATGTGCTACACACCAGGAATATAGTAGTGAGCCAGATAGACGAGATGTCTGACAGGGAGCTCACAGCCCAGCAGGGTCAGGACTATGGAGAGGAATGCGGCATTAACTTGGGAGGCTGAGACTGGAGGATCCGGGTTCACAGCCAGCCTCAGCTACTTAGTGAGGCCCTCCACAATTTAGTGAGACCCTGTTTCAAAATAAAGAATAAAAAATAGGACTGGAGGTGTAGCTAGGAGGTAGAAGGCCCCTGGGTTCCATCCCCAGTATTTTTTTTTTTTGATAGAAAATTCTTTAATCAAAACAAGTTTACATTGACACTTATGGCTTAACTAGAATAAATTGGTCCAAGTTAAAACTGTATTAAGGACAAAACAGTTGACTTGGTATATATAATGTAATAGCAGAGTTCCATTAAAACAGTAGGTCTTAACTTCATCCATCCCCAGTATTGAAAAAAAAAATTAATGGGACAACAACAAAAAACTAATTTTGTTTGTGTTAGCTCGGGTTGTCATAACAACATGTCATAAACTGGGTGACTTAAAAAGTAGAAATTAATTTTGGCACAGTTCAGGGAGCTGGGAAGTCAGATCAAGTGCTGGCTGATTGCTTCTCTCACGAGGGCTCTCTTCCTGGCTCTCTTCCCAGCCATCTTCTTGCTTGGTCTTTACATGGTCTTTTCTTGGTGCATGTGTGGCAGGCTGAGAGAGAGAGAGAGAGAGAGAGCTGTTAGAAAATCTGTAGGCAAATATCATTTCATGTATTTATCTTGTATTCAGCCACTTTGCTGAGCTCTGATGAATTCCAGGAGTTCTTCTACTGTTAGGTTTTCTAGGCACATCATCCTTTCATCTGAACGCCTCTTTGTTATTAAAGCCTCTCAGTGAAACACTAGTTAGTATTCCCTGACTCTTCCTCTGTGAACTCGTCTTGGTCTTTAGTTGCTGGAAGAAGTCCAAGGAGGTCCCTCCAACGGGGAGAGGGGGACCTCGCCTCAGCCCGGGTAGGTTCTTGACGTTCACTGCAGAAAAGAATTCCAGGGTGGTTCAGAGAGCAAAGCACCCACAGAGGTTTATTTGGTGAAAGAAAGCAACAGGGCAGTGCCCATGCCGAGGGACAGGGGGGGTGTTTGAGAGTGAGATGTGCTTTTGGGGTCTCAGATTTTTTTTGTTTTGTTTTGTTTTTGCGGTACCGGGGATTGAACCCAGGGGCATTGTTCCTCTGAGCTACACCCCAGCCCTATTTTTTATTCTTTATTTAGAAACAGGGTTGCACTAAGTTGCAGAGGGCCTCACTAAGTAGCTGAGGCTGGCCGCGAACCCGGATCCTCTGGTCTCAGCCTCCCAAATACTGGGATTACAAGCGTGCGCCACCACGCCTGGCTTTATTCTTTATTTTTGAAACAGGGTCTCACTAAGTAGCGGAGGGCCGAAGTAGCTGAGGCTGGCCGTGAATCTGCGATCCTCCTGTCTCAGCCTCCCAAGTACTGGGATTACAAGTGTGCGCCACCATGCCTGGCTTCTTATAGGTTTCTTAAAATACATCTTTCTTTGTTTTATCTAATCCAAAACTACATTCTGTAGGCTGTGTGTGGAAGCTTTAATAAAAAACAAGGCAATTTTCACAAATTAGTGAATTTGCAGTGACTCTAAGACTTGTAGATTTCTCAAGAAATTGGGAGTGACAGGTCTGGGGAGTAAGACTGATCATGGGACTTTTAGATTTACAGTGATAGGATCCTTTTCCTTCCCATTTGTCTCCTTTCTACCTATCTTTATTTCTTCTACCCTACCTAATTTCAATGTTGTCTTTTACCCCCCACCCATTTTAAGCTGTTGAATAGTTTTTTTTTTTTTTTTTGCGGTACTGGGGATTGAACCTAGGGGCATTCTACCTCTGAGCTATTATCCCCAGCCCTATTTTTTATTCTTTATTTTGAAACAGGGTCTCATTAAGTTGCAGAGGGCCTCACTAAGTAGCTGAGGCTGGCCGCAAACCTGTGATTCTCCTGTCTCAGCCTCCCAAGTACTGGGATTGCAAGCATGTGCACCATGCCTGGCCTGTTTAGTAGTGTTGTCAGTTTTTTATTGGTGCATTATAACCATAGATCATAGTGAGATTCATAGTGATACATTCATATTTGCACACAACATCACTTGGTCTGTTTCCCACACCATCCCCCTTCTCCCTCCCTGGGTAGTGAGATTCATAGTGACACATTCACATACACACATGTTGGGCAGAGTGGTGCACACCTGTAATCCCAGTACTTGGGAGGCTGAGAGAGGAGGATTTCAGATTCAAGGCCAGCCTCAGCAATTTAGTGAGACCCTATTTCAAAATGAAAAATAAAAAAGGACTGGGGATGTAGCTCACAGGTAGAATGCCCCTGGGTTCCATCCCCAGTACCAAAAAAGAAAGAAAAAATAAATGAACTTCATAGTATGTGTGAACTATATTTCAATTGAAATACACATCAGAAAGTAGGACGTTGTGGTGCACACCTGTAATCCCAGCACTTGGGAGGCTGAGACGGGAGGATCGCGGGTTCAAGGACAGCCTCAGCAAATAGACTTTTCATCAACTTAGCCAGACCTTGTTTCAAAATAAAAGTAAAAAACAGGGTTGGGGGATATAGCTTGGAGGTAGAATGCCCCTGAGTTTAATCCCCAGTACCACCAAAAAAAAAAAAATACATATCAGAAATACTAAAGTATAAAGAATCATATAAAAATCATTGTTCTTGCTCAGTGCTGTATCCACATGGCCTAACACATACAGGTGTACTGTAGGTACTAAATATTTATCAGGTGAACAAATCACTTAGAGAATCTATCATATGAAGAAATAAAGCATTTCCAATATGATATTTCTGCTTTTTCTTTTGTAACCAAATTAGTGATATGTGGTATCACTTATTTAATTACAAAAAGGGAATCATTTTTAAGTTAAATCTACCAGTTAAAAATTAAAGTGTACCAGGCATGGTGGCGCATGCCTGTAATCCCAGTACTTTGGAGTCTGAGACAGGAGGCTCACAGGTTCGAGGACAGCCTCAGCAAGTTGTGAGACTCGTCAACCTAGCGAGACCCTGTTTCAAAATCAAAATAAAATAGGGCTGGGGGTGTAGCTCAGAAGTAGAATGTCCTTGAGTTCAATTCCTAGAACCACACACACAAAATTAAAGTATTCAAAGAATTATGAACATATTTCTACCATCGGTCAGGGATTGTATTAGGCATTTCCATAGAGACAGAACCAATAACATATGTATGTAGAGAGAGATGTGAGGGGATTTCTTAGGGGTGTTGGCCCCCCTGCAATTAGAGGCTCAGAAGCCCCACAATAGGCTGGAGAGGCTGAGAAGCCAGTGGTGTGGCTCAGTCTAAGCCCACAGGCCCCCCAGACCTGGGGGGCTGCCGGTGCAAGTCTCAGTGTGCAAAGGCAAGAGAGCCCGGCGTTCCGATGTCCAAGAGCAGAAGACAGGTTTCCCAGCTCCGGGGAGAGAGGGAATCCACCTTTCCTCTGCCCTTCCGCTCTATCCGGCCCTCGGCCAGCTGGATGGCGCCCACGCTGGCTGAGGGCAGACCTTCCATCCTCAGTCCACCGACTGAGATGCCAATCTCCCCCAGAAACATGCTCGTAGATGTGATGCATCCCCAGCTTCTGGGTATCCATGGATCTGACCAGGTGGACACCCGAGTTCACCATCACAGGGCTGACTGGGAGGATGTGAGGCTTTCCAGAATGGGATGCCAGGGCTGATGGCAGAGCACCGGGAGAAGATAGCAGGGACAAGCTATTTTAGTAAAAGTCCCTTTGACTGAAGAGAGAAGTAGAGCGTAGCATGGGAGGAGGAAGTCATGGCTCGTGTGCTGGGGTCACCGAGCACCCTGTCACCCAGCCCTGGGCGTCCCTTTCTGCCATTTTCCCTGCCTCCATCGAAGAGTGTCTGTCATTGCTGTTTATTTTCATGGTGGCCTTCTCTCTGTAGCAGTCCCTGTCACTTAATGCAATGGTATATACTATTGGGGTTTTATTTATAAGGTAAGAATTAGCCGAGTGTGGTGGTGCACACCTGTAATCCCAGTACTTGTGAGGCTGAGACAGGAGGATCGCAGGTTTGCGGCCAGCCTCAGCTACTTAGTGAGGCCCTCTGCAACTTAGACCCTGTTTTCAAAATAAAGAATAAGAAATAGGGCTGGGGGTGTAGTTCAGAGGTAAAATGCCCCTGGATTCAATCCCCAGTACTGCCAAAAAAATAAAAGTAAGAATTATGTTGATGGCAACCAAAGGCTGATCTTCAGGAAATATTCAACATCTCTGGTCTGTTTTTTTTTTGTTGTTGTTGTTTTGTTTTGCGGTACCGGGGATTTGAACCCAGGGGCATTCTACCTCCGAGATCTACCCCCAGCCCTATTTTTTATTCTTTATTTTGAAACAGGGTCTCACTAAGTTGCAGAGGGCCTCGCTAAGTAGCTGAGGCTGGCCGCGAACCTATGATCCTCCTGTTTCAGCCTCCCAAGTACTGGGATTCCAAGCGTGCGCCACCACGCCTGGCTCTGGTCTGGTTTGACAAGCAGGGCAACTGAGGCTCAGGGAGCAGGAAGAGCCAGCCGCAGGCAGTGCCAGAGGCAGGTGAGACACCGAGGTGGCAACAGACCCCAGGGACACATTGTATCCATTTTAGTTGTCCAACAGGCTTGGACCATGAGCCCTATTTACCTGTTATTGAACACTGACCCCATGCTTGGGGCAGTCCAAGATAGGAGATTCACAGACTCGTTTCTAGTAGCATTTTTCTTCTGCTTTACTTTCCAACTCCCTCTAGAGCAGCGGTTCTCAGACCTGGCTGCACAGTGGGATCCTTGGGGAAGCTTTTAAAACTCCCAGTGTCCAGGTCCGATCCTGGACCAGCGACCCCTGACCCTGTCCACTTCCCTGTTTAGCTAAGAAAGAAGCTCCGTCGCATCCAAGTCCAACATTCAACAGGAAATTGCAGGAGCTTTGATCCTACAGGACAACAAGTGACCGGTTTCCTTTCAGCACTTAAGAGTCTAAGCATGGCCGGGCGTGGTGGCGCACGCTTGTAATCCCAGTACTTTGGGAGGCAGAAACCGGAGGATCCGGGTTCGCGGCCAGCCTCAGCTCTCTCTCTCTCTCTCTCCCCTTAGCGAGGCCCTCCGCAACTTCGTGAGACCCGGTTCCAAAATAAAGTATAAAAAATAGGCCCGGGGGTGTATCATGGAGGTAGAACACCCCTGCGTTCAATCCCTGGTACCGCAAAAAAAAAAAAAAGAGTCTAAGCATGATCTAGGGACAGCCCCGTGTGCACGGAAAGGAAGAAGGTACCAGCCAGCCGGGCGTGGTGGCGCACGCTTGTAATCCCAGTACTTGAGAGGTGGAGACCGGAGGATCCAGGTTCGCGGCCAGCCTCAACTACTTAGTGAGGTCCTCTGCAACTTAGACCCAGTTTTGAAATAAAAATAAAAAATAGGGCTGGCGGTGGAGCTCGGAGGTAAAACGACCCTGGGTTCAATCCCCGGTAAAAAAAAAAAAAAAAGAAAGGTGCCTGGCTGTATCGTGAGTGAAAACCCATATTGCAGAAGGTTATATAGCATGTAATACTTTCACATAAATGTGCATGCACGATCATTCCCCTACGTGTACAACAATAGTGTGTACATGTTACAGGTCACAAGCGGCCCCACCATGCTCACAGTGCTCTTAGCTGCAACGCTGTAGTCGCAGTGAACTCGGGCTTGCGGGCCCGTGGCTTATACAATATGGGGTGTGAAGGAGGGGAAGTCTGTCAAAGAAAAGGAATACGACTTTATGAATACAGACTATGAGTCCAGGCCTTCTAGAAGGAGCGAACTCTAAGCTTTGGGGTAAAGCCATCTGTAATTACAGATGTAATGACACTGCCTCCAATATCTATCCCTAATGTTTACATGTATGTAACATACACAGGTATGTTATATATGTATATATGTGTACATAACAATATAATGTTATAGCATTCTAGATAACATTATGAATACAGCATTCTAGATAACGTTATGAATATAGCATTCTAGATAACATGTATGTAGCATTGCAGATAACGTTATGTATATAGTGTTCTAGATAACGTTATTTATATAGCGTTCTAGATAACGTTATGTATATAGCATTGCAGATAACGTTGTTATATATATTTCATCTATATTTTACAAAGAGAATGAATGTATGCATTCGTTTTGCAGCTATAAATGAATAAAATAAAATGAAAATGAAGGCAACCGGGGAAAGACCCGGCTCTGTATGATGAACCCTGCAGTTGTCAGGTGAACTTGGGGCCCTAACGTTTGAGGACGTCAAGTTTTCCAAATGAGTCGAGAGGTGGTTCCAACAGGAGTTGCGTGGAGCTGGATGCAGACTCGGGGCTGGGAGGGTTTTCGGTCTTTAGCGTGGCTCCGTGAGGGGCCTGCCTTTATTTCCTAAGTCCACAACTACAGGACTAATCCGAGATGTGCAGGGGCTCTAGCGTAATCTCCAGGGAGGTCCGGTTTCCAGTTCTTATCACTCGGAAGCAGCCTTGTGCTCACAGGTAGGCAGCCACACGGTGCAGTCCCGCCTCCCCCCGTGAATTATTAACTCTGCTCCGCCCGCCCGGCCAGCTAGAATCGCGTCGCCCTTATTGCTGCGGATCGTAAGCCCGTGGGACAAGTTCTGAACGCCTCCGTGGAATCAGTAACAGCCTGGTCTCCCTCCAGGCACAATGGAAACCAAGGTAATGGGACGTGAGGATGGCCTCCCCTGGAGACCTCTTTCCTACCAGGTCTCAGTGACAGAGTGCTGAGCCTCTCATAGTCCTGGAGAGAGAACTGGGTTCATGGATACGATTCTGACCTTGTTTGCTGAAAAATTTCATGGAGGATGATCAAGTCGAGGTCTCCTTTTGTTGGTTGGGGATGTGTTTATATCATTTAGCACCAAAGCAGGATGGGCTGCTAGATCATTTTGTGTGTGTGTGTGTGTGGTACTGGGGTTGAACCCAGAGGCATTCTACCTCCGAGCTACACCCCCAGCCCTATTTTTCATTCTTTATTTTGAAACAGGGTCTCGCTAAGTTGAGGAGGGCCTCACTAAGTAGCTGAGGCTGGCCGCGAACCTGTGATCTTCCTGTCTCGGCCTCCCAAGTACTGGGATTACAAGCGTGCGCCACCACAGCCGTCTCTGCTAGATAATTTCTGAGTGGTCTAGAATGGCTGTACTGTCCTATCACATTTTCGGTAACAATGAAAACGGTCTATATTACACTGTTCAGTGCCACTGCCATGGGCCACATGTGACTGTGGGGCACTGGAGATGAGGCCACCATGACTGGGGCACTGAATTTATTTTTTGTGGTACTGGAGATGGAACCCAGGGGCATTCTACCTCTGAGCTATACCCCCAGCCCTGTTTTATTTTTATTTTGAAACGGGGTCTCACTAAGTTGCTGAGGGCCTCACTAAATTGCCAAGGCTGGTCTCAAACCTGCGATCCTCCTATCTCAACCTCCCAAGTACTGGGATTACAGGTGTGCGCCACCACACCTGCCTTCTGAATTTTAATTTTACTTAATTTTCATTCATTTCAATAGCCACCAGTAGCTCATGGTCATTGTACAAGCTCAGGTAGGGCCTTAAATAATAGCGACCTAATGTTAAAGAAAAGCATAGGTAATCATTGCCTTTCTAGGTAAGACTATTTGCAAATTTTCTTTATTATCCCAGGTATATTCTGTATACTTTTAAGTGCAGTAACCCCACATAGTCCCACATGACAGTTTATAGAAGCTAAACAATAGACAATAAGAAGGCTTTTCTGGGGAGATGGAAGATAACTTCAATGTCACACCTTTCTTTTTTCCAGGAGTTACATATAGGCATAAAGTCTTACAAGGACAATTTACCTGCGATTGTTCTTATAACTATCTCATGTATAGTCTACTTAGAAAACATTGCCTGTTGATTGTTTCTCCTTCTCTGGACAACCCAAGAGGATACAGAAGCGCTTCTATATGCAGTTAGAATAATTTAGTAGCTGTCCACAGAAACCTCATGAACCATGAGGAAACTCTAGCTACAGACTGTCATCGATCCATTTAGCCAATGATCCATTTCTATAGCACAGAACCTGTTGCCTTGGCAACTGGTAACTCAAAATGACACTGTCCTTGACCGAAACGCATTTGAACACCCGGAACAAAGTCCTGGTTTTCCTTGCCAATGTTGCGTTAGATTGCAAAATAACTCTAGAAGCATCCTTCAATGGGAGAAAATAATTTGGTGGTTCGGTAGAGAGGGCTAGTCATTCTCTCAAGTCCTGCAGAGGAAAGGCTATGGGTGAGGATTTCCTCAGGCCAGGGCACATGTAGCATTTTTCATTGTTGTGGCCATATGAATTCATGTCGGAGTAAACATGCAGATTTATCTAAGTGTAGTTATATTTTTAAAAAATGAAGGAAGCTCTCATTTGTTTTTGTTATCTGTTTTGTTGTTTATTTTGGTGCTAGGGATTGAGCCCAGGGGCATTCTACCTCTGAGCTACACCCCTAGACCTTTTCACATTTTATTTTATTTTTTTGCGGTACTGGGGATGGAACCCAGGGGCAATCTACCTCTGAGATACACCCCTAGTCCTATTTTTTATTCTTTATTTTGAATTGAGTTCTCATTAAGTAGCAGAGGGCCTCACTAAGTAGCTGAGGCCTGAAACCTGTGATTCTCCTGTCTCAGCCTCCTAAGTACTGGGATTACAAGCATGCACCACCATGCCCGACTTTATTTTCATTATTTTGAAACAGGGTCTTGCTAAGTTGCTGAAGGACTTGCTAAATTGCCAAGGCTGGCCTAGAACTTGTGACCCTCCTGTGTCAGCCTCCCAAGTACTAGGATTACAGGCATGCACCATTGTGCCCGGCTAAAGTACCCCTTCTTTATGAATTAATTCCAAGATTCTCTTTGGAGGAGTTAAGGCGAAATAAGCCAAATTGGTGCATTGATCATTTACAGTTGAAATCACTTGAACACCTGGAACTGTGTACGCTTGTAATCTCAGTACTCAAGAGGCTGAGACGGGAGGATTGCAGGTTCAAGGACAGCCTCAGCAAGTAGTGAGACTCTCATCAACCTAGCAAGACCCTGTTTCAAGATAAATAAAATAGGGCTGGGGATGTAGCTTGGAGGTAGAATGCCCCTGGGTTCAATCCTCAGTACCACACAAATAAAATAGGGCAGGGGGCATAGCTCAAAAGTAGAATGCCCTTGGATTCAATCTCCAGTACCACATTAAAGAAAAAAAAAACTGGTACTTTGAGAGGCAGAGACTGGAGGATCCAGGTTCATGGCCAGCCTCAGCTCGCTCTCTCTCTCTCTCTCTCTCTCTCTACTTAGTGAAGCCCTCCGCAACTTCGTGAGACCCGGTTTCAAAATAAAGTATAAAAAATAGGGCCGGGGATGTAGCTTGGAGGTAAAACGCCCCTGGGTTCAATCCCCAGTACCGTAAAAAACAAAAAACAAAGACAAAAAAAAACTGCTTATGATCTATGTGTGTAACGTGTGTGTGTGTGTGTGTGTGTGTGTGTGTGTTTTGCTGGGGATTGAACCCAGGGCCATTCTACCTCCAAACTACTCCAGCCCTTTTGATTTTTTTATTTGGAAACAGAGCCTCACTAAGTAGCTGAGGCTGGCCTCAAACCTACAATCCTCTGTCTCAGTCTCCCAAGCACTGGGATCACAAGTGTGCGCCACCACACCTGGTTTGTGTGACTCCACTTCTATATCACTCTCAGAGTGACATGATTATAGAGCTGGAGGACAGGTTACTTACTGCCTGGCGTTGGGAAGACAACAGAGGGATTGACCGTAAGGGGTGACATCCCAGGGGGATGAGGGAACCGTTCTGTGTCTTATCCTCGCAGTGGTCATCAGAATCCACGTGGATGGTAACATTACATAGAACTAACACGTGAGTACCTGTGAAAACTGACGAAATCTAAGGAACACCTGATGACCGTACCAACGTCAAGCTCCTGGCGCTATAGCTGGGGGAAGCTGGAGGGAAAGGTCTCTGTCATCTCTCTGTGCTATTTCTGTAAATTCTTATGAGTCTCTTATGATTTCCAAAATGACCTCAGAGTGGGCTGGGTCTGACAAGGAACTAAAGCGACTCACGTAATGGAGCTGATGGTAACTGCGCACCTGCTTCATACCGCGTGGCCTTGACCACATGTTGGTATGTTTGGCTTGTGGGGAAGTCATTCCAAAGCTCACTTTATGCAAATCATCTGGGCAGTTGCTTCTTCTCCCCAGAACAACCGGGGTGTAGGGACTTGGTCAGAAATAGGTAAGCTTTGCCGGCCGTGGTGGCACATGCTTGTAATCCAGTACTTGGGAGGCTGAGACTGGAGGATCCAGGTTTGCGCCCAGCCTCAGCTACTTAGTGAGGCCCTCTACAACTTAGTGAGACCCTGTTTCAAAATGAAGAATAAAAAATAGGGCTGGGGGTGGAGCTCAGAGGTAGAATGTCCCTGGGTTCAATCCCTGGTACCGAAAAAAAAAAAAAAGAAATAGGTAAACTTTGTTGGGCATGGTGGCGCATGCTTGTAATCCCAGTACTTGGGAGGCTGAGACGGGAGGATCTCAGGTTGGTGGCCAGCCTCAGCTACTTAGTGAGGCCCTCTGCAACTTAGTGAGACCCTGTTTCAAAATAAAGAATAAAAAATAGGGCTGGGATGTTGCTTGGAGGTAGAATGCCCCTGGGTTCAATCCCCAGTACTTAAAATAATAGGTAAGCTTCCCTGGCAGATGGCAGGGAAGAGATCCGTGGCTTGCACCCATGTTCAGTGTTTGTAGAAGGTGACTTCCACCAAGTTTCCAGTAAGTTCTTTGCCATGGTTCAAATATATTTTCATGACTTTATAACACAAAACGTTTGCAATAGTTCATTAATTTTTTTTGGTGGTACTCGGTATTGAACTCAGGGGCGCTCTACCGCTGAGCTACACCCCCAACACTTTTTTTTTTTTTTGCAGAACTGGGGTTTGAACCCAGTTCTGCAAAAACTGGTTTGAAATAGGGTCTCACTGAGTTGCAAAGGGCCTCACTAAGTAGCTGAGGCTGGCCTTGAACCTGCAATCCTCCTGTCTCAGCCTCCTCCCAAGTACTAGGATTACAAGCGTGTGTCACCACGCCCGGCATTTGTTTTTTATTTTGAAACAGGGTTTTCCCATGTGCTGGCCTTGAATCTGCGATCCTCCAGTCTCAGCCTCCCAAATACTGAGATTACAGGCATGCATCACTGTACCTAGCTATAATTTTTATCTAAAAAAATTATATACTCACAAAAGTTGTGAAAATAGTACAGAGAGGTTCTGTGTCACTTTTCCTCAATGGTTACCTCTCCCATAATTATGGCATGATTTCCAACGCAGGACAAATAACATCAGTACAGTGTGTGTGATGTAGCTCCGGGTCATCTTGTCACATCTGTAGATCCATGGAACATCCCCGATCATCAAGAGGGTAGTTTTTCTTGGAGTGTCGTAAGTGCTGATTGATTAAGCTTAGTAAGCCTTTGGTATACTTGTTCTCATGTCCAATCAGTAGACAAGTTCACTCCAGGACAGGCAGAGTGGTGTCCACGTAATATGTGGGGTTTAGCGCATGACTGGGTCTGATAAGCTTGGATCCTATTTCAGATATTTCCAATTTTAATTTCGCAGCTAGTTTTGGTATGCCTGACTCTAATTCCTAAAATTTTAATAATATAGAATTATATAAGATAGCCAGGCTTGGTGGTGCACGCTTGTAATCCCAGTACTTGGGAGGCTGAGACCGGAAGATCCAGGTTTGCGGTCAGCCTCAGCTACTTAGTGAGGCTCTCCAGAACTTAGACCCCATTTCAAAATAAAGAATAAAAAATAGGGCTGGGGGTATAGCTCGGAGATAGAATGCCCCGGGGTTCAATCCCCAGCATTACACACACACACACACACACACACATACACACAGACATGTCTAAATTTAGCCTCTGCTTGGCTCAAGCACTCTAAGGTGGAAGGTTCCACAGTGGTTGGAGATGCTGGTTCAAATTGTGCTTTTTGCCGGGCATGGTGGCGCACGCTTGTAATCCCAGTACTTTAGGAGGCAGAGACCGGAGGATCCGGGTTAGCAGCCAGCCTCAGCTCTCTCTCCCTGTCTCTCTCTCTCTCTCTCTCTCTCTCTCTACTTAGTGAGGCCCTCTGCAACTTCGTGAGACCCGGTTTCAAAATAAAGTATAAAAAAATAGGGCCGGGGGTGTAGCGCGGAGGTAGAACGCCCCTGGGTTCAATCCCTGGTACCGCAAAAAAAAAAAGAAAAAAACCAAATTGTGCTTTTTGCCATCGCTGCCACCTGGAGAAATTGAAACTGTTTCCCTTCATATGGTTTTCTTCATATTCCATATTCTGTCACGCACTTTGCTCTTTCTTTGATTCAGAATTTGAGTTTTGCATCAGGCCCGGGGGTATATACCTGTCATCCCAGTACTTGGGAGGCTGAGACAGGAGGATCGCAGGTTCAAGGGCAGCCTCAGCAACTTGGCGAGACCCTGTTTCAAAAGAAAAAATAAGAAGGGCTGGGGGTGTAGCTCAGATTTCGAATGCCCTTGGGTTCCATCCCCAGTACCAAAAAAAAAAGGAAAAAAAATTTTGAGTTTTGCTAGTAAGTGGAATAAGAAGGTAAGGTATTTCTAGCATGGTTTAAAAGATGAGAGGAGGGTTTTTTGTGTGTGTGTGTGTGGTACTGGGGATTGAACCCAGGGGCATTTTACCTCCGAGCTACACCCCCAGCCCTATTTTTATTCTTTTTTTTTTGTGGGATTGAACCCAGGGATGTTCTACCTCCGCGCTACACCCCCGGCCCTATTTTTTTATACTTTATTTTGAAACCAGGTCTCACGAAGTTGCAGAGGGCCTCACTAGGTAGAAAGAGAGAGAGAGCTAGGCTGGCCGTGAACCCGGGAACCCGGATCCTCCGGTCTCCGCCTCCCAAAGTACTGGGATTACAAGCGTGCGCCACCACGCCCGGCTGCTATTTTTATTCTTTATTGTGAAACAGGGTCTCACTAAGTTGCGGAGGCCTCACTAAGTAGCTGAGGCTGGCCGTGAACCTACGATCCTCCAGTCTCAGCCTCCCAAGTACTGGGATTACAAGCGTGCGCCACCACGCCTGGCTTTTTTTTTTTTTTGAAGGGTGGGCATTTAGATCTCCTGTTCTCACATAAGACTGGATCTGTTCACAATTCTACTTTTAATGGAATCTATAAATAGAAATATTTCTATTAATGAAAAGAATTCTAGTGCTTAAAATTGACACTGTAAGCCGAGGTACTTGGCCCAAAGATTCATAAGCAATACCATTGTGGCATTATTGAGAAATGTTGCCTGAAGTTTGATTTCTAAGCTCATAAAATCGCAGTGTTTAAAATCCAGGTTGATTTCACTATTATATTTAAAGGCATCCTTCTGAATTTGTAAAGATTAAGCATGTTATTTTAATGATATAAAACATCCCAGTGTTATTAATACAGATACACATGCCCAGGTGTGGAGAGAAACAGAAAGAATACTTCAACATGAAAAAATGGTAGTTATTTCTTTTTAAAAATGTTCTCTTTAAGGGCACGTAGTAATTGTACATATTGGGGAATACGGTGTGACATTTCACCGCTTGTATATGATGTATCCTCATTAGCTCAGGATAGTTGGCATATCTATCACCTTCCACGCTTATTTCCTTATGTTGGGAACACCCAAATCCTCTTTGTTAGCAATTTTGAAATATTCAATTAACTGTTGTCGATCATAATTATCCTACTCTGCTATAGAAGATTAGAAGTTATTCCTCCTGTCCATCTCTGTGAAACATCCTCACTCTGTCCTCCTCCTACCACACACTTCTTTCCAGGCTTGGGAAACCACCGTGTTCTACACTACTTCTTTTTTTTTTCTCTTCTTTTTTATTTTTTATTTGTTACATTTATTGGTGCATTGTAGTTATACATTTAGATAAGTGTCAGGGTATCTGCAGCATGCGCGCACACATTGCTCATTTAACCCTCCCTCAAATCCCACCCTATTCCCTCCCCCTTCCCTCCTTTCCACACTCAGCATAGTGATTGACTCTGATAAGTTTGTGTATACACATCGTGTGCATTAGTGTATTTCCCTCTTCCCCCTCCCATCTCCCTCAGCTAGGTCACCTTTTTTGCTCATCTAAAGTTTTCTCCTTCTTTGTCTGGAGTCCCTTCTAAGTCCCATTCTCCCTAGCTTCCACATATTAGGGAGAACATCTGACTTTTCACTCTTTGTGACTGACTAATCTCACTTAGCATAATGTTCTCCAGTTCCCTCCATTTCCCTGCAAATGATGTAATTTTGTTCATCTTTATGGCTGCGTAAAATTTCATTGTGTACATATCCCATAGTTTTGTAATCCATTCATTTGGATGAAACTTGAATGCTGGAGTAGCTTTTTGGTGTCTACGTAGTCTCTGATTTGAGGCTAGGTCTTTTTTGTTTGTTTTGTTTTGTTTTCTTGTTTTTGGTACTGGGGATGGAACCCAGGGGCATTCTACCTCTGAGTTACACCCTCAGCCCTATTTTTATTTTGAAACAGGGGCTCACTAAGTTGCTGAGGCTGGCCTTGAACCTGCAATCCTTATATCTCTACCTTCCAAGTACTGGGATTACAGGTGTCCGCCACCACGGCTGCTGAAGTTGGGCCCCTTTGGGTTCCCTTTCTAGAAGGAAAAAGAAAGAACAGGGTCCTGTCTTTGGAAGTTCAGTGTCACCCAAGAGAAACAGCATGGCTAGCATTTGCAATACAAGAAAGGGCTTGGGAAATCTCTTAAGTTCTAGTAGGGAAAAAAGACTTGGTTTTCCAATCTGTGCAGTCCACAAAGTCTCAGCTCCTGGTAGCTGGCGCTGGTGGAGCCCATCCTGGCGGGTCTGGGCTACCTCCTCCCCCCTCTGTGCGTCCCTTTCCCAACCTCGGTGTTAGGTAGAGTTTTCTGTCTCTGGTTATCTTTTTGGTTTTTGCATTCATAGTATCTGGAGGAATTACCATGCATTACCCAAACATTGAATCTTCCTTAATTTAACTTTTAAAATTGCCCTAGATCACTGGACTGGGCCTTATAGTGGCATGCACAAGACTTTCCTGGAGATGTTATTAAAATGCAGATTCTGCTGGGTGTGGTGGCGCACACTTGTAATCCCAGTACTTGGGAGGCTGAGATAGGAGGATCCCGGTTCGCGGCCAGCCTCAGCGAGGCCCTCTGCAACTTAGTGAGACCCTGTTTCAAAATAAAGAATAAAAAATAGGACTGGGGGTATAGCTTGGAGATAGAATGCCCCTAGGTTCAATCCCCAGTACCACAAAACAACAAAAAAACCCAGATTCTGACAGGGCTGGGACCAAGATTTTGCGTTTCTAACAGGCTCCCAGGGGAGGCTGGAATGGTCACTGGTCACTCTGCAGACCACAGTTTGAGGAGCAGGGTTACTGGCATGATCCTGGCTTACTCTGTAATGACCTAGCATACCTGTAAAACAGGCAGATTCCTGGTCCTACCATCCGCGTTTTTCCTGGAATTCACCAGGATATTCTGCTATGCATTAAAGTTTGAGAACTGCAAGGTGAGCATCCTTAATCTGAAAGTCCCAAACTTTTTGAGTGCTGACATGGCATTACCCACAGAAAATTCCACACCTGACCTCTTGCAACGGTTCGAAGTCAAAATGCAGGTGCACTAAAAATATTCTACAAAATTACCTTCAAGCAAGCTGGGTGTGGTGGCACAGATCTATAATCTCAGTACTTGGGAAGGCTAAGACAGGAGGATTGAAGGTTCGAAACCGGTCTCAGCAACTTAATGAAACTTGGCAACCTAGTGAGACCCTGTTTCAAGATTTAAAAAAAACCGGGCGTGGTGGCGCACGCTTGTAATCCCAGTACTTTGGGAGGCGGAGACTGGAGGATCCGGGTTCGTGGCCAGCCTCTGCTCTCTCCTTCTCTCTCTCCCTGTCTCTCTCTCTCTCTACCTAGTGAGGCCCTCCGCAACTTCGTGAGACCCGGTTTCAAAATAAAGTATAAAAAATAGGGCCGGGGGTGTAGCGTGGAGGTAGAACGCCCCCGGGTTCAATCCCCGGTACCGCAAAAAAAAAAAAAAAGATTTAAAAAAAGGGCTGGGGATGTAGCTCAGTTACATCCTCAGCACCAAAAGGAAATAAACAACCAAAAAAAACTAAACCCTTCAGGCTATGTGCAGAAGGCGTGTAGGAAACAAATGAATTTTGTGGTTAGACTTGGGTTCCTTCCCCAAACTATCTCATTGTATTTATGTAAATATTAAGAAATCTGAAAAAATCCACAATCCTAAAGCCCTTCTGATCCCAAGCAGTTTAGATAAAGGATACTCAGCGTGTACAGACTGGGTTTAAGTGATTTCTAACTATGCCACCTGTCGTAGCCATTTTTACCCAAGCATTTAAAGAACCCATTTAGGATGAAGAATAACTAAAAAAAAAGCCATGCTAAAATTTCTCTGTTCCATGAAGTGTATTTCTGCATTACCCAAAGGGACACAGGCTGAAAAGGACAAAACAAAAACAAAAAACCCACACATACCCTGGGAAATTTTTGGCATTTGTTGGTCCGCATCGGTTTTAGCAGAATCCATTGTTAATATCCAATTTCTGCCAGGCTAGGAAGTGTGTTTTGGTCTAGGGAAGGCTAGCCAAGAATACCAGGAAGATGCCCCTTCAGGCAAGAAAACCCCTTTTTCACAAGTTTATTTGCAAACAGTGAAGTAATTAGAATATCTGTCCTCTGTTTTAAAAATTGCATAAACTCTGAAGAACGTTTTCTCTGATATTTACAATGAGCCAAAGAAATCCAGGCCTCGCATTCAGCATTTTTTAGCCCTTGACTTATGTCAAGAAATATGCTACTCTCAGTTTTACTAGGAGGCCATCTAATCCCTAAGGGAATTTCGCAGCATTATTCTGTGGGTTGATATTCATAATTACGCTCACTCAGTGGTGATTAAGACGCTGCAGCTGGGTAATAAAACGCCCACAGTCTACTGGTCGTTAGATAAAAAGATAATCCTTCGTTTCATGGTGGAGTTGTCAGCGTGGAGTTGACCAGACACACCCAAATGCTCCATTCTCCTATCTCGCAAGTTTGATTCTAGATGGTTCTGTGGCTGAAATCCTTGAATCCAAACATCAAACTTCGCTTTCTTCCTTGACATGTATTTGGTTTCAATTTTAGCTGCCCCCAACTAATTTTTTTTATTCTTTATTTTTTTAATTAATGTGCTTTTATTGGTGCATTATAGTCTCACATCACAATGAAAGTCAAGTGGACAGTAACATACATGCACACTTATTCTTTATTTTGAAACAGGGTCTCACTAAGTAGCAGAGGGCCTCACTAAGTAGCTGAGGCTGGCCGAGACCCTGCAATCCTCCTGTCTCAGCCTCCCAAGTACTGGGATTACAGGCATGTGCCACCATGCCAGGGTTGCTTTTAGACTTTCATTGACCACTTACTGAGCCTCTACAGCCAGACTTCATTATAAACTTTGCTTTCTCCTTAAACGTCCACTGATCTTATCTAGTAGATACTTGCTGCTTCACTCTATGACCAAAGGCAGTTGTTTTTTTTTTTTTTTTTTGCGGTACTGGGGATTGAACCCAGGGGCATTCTACCTCTAAGCTACACCCCCAGTCCTATTTTTCGTTATTTTGAAATGGTCTAAGTTGCAGAGGGCCTCACTAAGTAGCTGAGGCTGGCCGTGAACCCAGATCCTCTGGTCCCAGTCTCCCAAGTACTGGGATTATAATCGTGCGCCACCAAGCCTGACTCAAAGGCAGTTTTTGATAACACATCCAGACAATAGAAGCAAGTAAAACAAACATTGGGACTGCTACAACAGGAAAAATAATCTGGCAACAGGAGCTACCCTTGAGAGTCTAGGAGAACCAACATTTCTGTTCACTGGTTTCTTGCTGGTGCAGCCTGGGTGTTCCATGGTCTGCAGTGTGCAGAGGAGAAGCCATCTTTGATCCTCACAGTGTTTGGGGTTTTGTAAGTGTTCTCGTATGATTAGCTATCAGAAAACCTGGTAAGACTTTCAAGATATTTTTTCCCTACTACTTTTAGGAAGGATCCTGATGAACTTTTTATAAATGGCCCCAAGATATTTTTCAACCTTCCCTAGGAGTAGGCTTTTGGGGCTTTGGGCATGAATTTTTAGTGAAAGTTTAAAATGTAGGCACGTGAGAAACATACGTACAACCCATTTTGCGGCGGTGTGTGATCTCTTGCTGATGTAGCAAATGTTTTGAACTGTTATTGAAGATGGTTTGCAGTGTGGGTGCCCGGGAGATGGCCTTCCGCCGCGGGACGGCAGGAGGTGGCCGGGGAGCCGGTCCTGCCCGCTAACTAACCTAAACACGGGCTGGATTTCTGGTCTAAACCCAGACGTTTGCGCGCCGCATAGCTCATGGGGAACCTGACAGGCAATTGTATTATGAAAGCTGACATGTTGAATGGACCCCTTTTAACGATATTCTTTACCTGTCTCTTTGTGTTAAAGGGGGAACAGGCAAAGTAGCAGAGGAGGGAGGCGACCGAGGCGGGAGGGAGATGGCAGGTGGAATGAAATATGGGGCGGTTTCATGTGCGGAGCTGATGTAGACGACATAACAAGAAAGGGTTGCACAGAACAAATCTCTATTGTTCGCTGTCATCTTTAAATGAGTGTCAAAGAAGGCAGGGGGGCTTTGACCGTTAACCGCACAATTTAGCCAGCCTGTTGTGCCCTGCGGGCCCCACCTCCTTGGAGTTTCTCAGATTAGAAAAGAAGGCCCCAGCCCCTTATAAATGGGCCATCTCTTGTCCTTTGTGCCCAGACTGCCCAGTGTGAAATCCGCAGTGACGTTAAATGTTTTCTAATGAATAATTACTGAAAGCAAATGGAGGGCTATATGTGTAATGGATTGTAGCGCATTAAAATGTTTTATTTTGCGCACAAAAATGTTGTCCTTCACTAGCACCATGATTGTTGCCAAAAGGCCTTTGTGTGAGACCTGTTTCAATGGATTATCTGCGAGCGTTCCGTCCCAAATGGGAATCAAAGGGCGCCTTTGGCAAACTAATGTTTTTCAAGATGGCAGCCATGAAACGCATTTAGTATTTAAAGTTGCGGGGTTTAAAGGAATGTTTGAACTCGGGAGATTTTCTCACTTACTTTCCCCTCTTTTGATTTGGGAAAGTGAAGCGGCTCCCCCCGACCTCTGTCCTGTTCTGGCAGCCAACTGGTCAGCCTTTACCAGACTCTTGGAGCCTATTTCTTAGAAACAAGCGAGAGAGCCCAGGACTGGCTGGCTGGCTGGCGTCTTCTCTTAGCTACACTTTTATTTTTTTCCTGGTTGTATGTGGATAAATGGGAGGCTACAGGGAATTTCAAGTGTGTTACCTTGCTGTGAATGTATTAAAATTTTCCCAGTGGGTTTGATTGGGGAAGCTACTGGGATTTGTGTGGCTATTCAGTGTCTAAGTCTTGTGTAGCCAATTAGCCTTCCTCCCTGCCTCTTCCTCTCTGTCTGTATCTCTAATAATATTGGGGAGCTGGAGGCAACACTAGCTGTGGGTTGCTGATGATCTTTTGTGAAATGTACAGTTTTCTTTTTTTTTTTTTTGTGGTACTGGGGATTGAACCCAGGGACATTCTACCTCTGAGCTACACCCCCAGCCCTGTTTTTTATTGTTTATTTGGAAACAGGGTCTCACTAAGTTGCGGAGGGCCTCGCTAAGTAGTTGAGGCTGGCTGCGAATCTGCGATCCTCTGGTCTCAGCCTCCCAAGTACTGGGATTACAAGTGTGCACCATCACGCCCAGCTCAAATGTAGTTTTCTAACTCCTTGGTCATCTGCCTTCCGTTCTGGGGGACAGAGAGTAGGTGTGCTTGGTTCTCCTGAAGGATGTGTGGACTGGAATCCAAAGCATCCGAATTCTTGCTTTTTTATTTTAAACCCTTTCCTCCAAGACATAACCAGATTGAAGTACTCTGATTTCTCATTTGTGAATTATAGATCTTTTTTTTTTTGTGGTACAGGGGATTGAACCCAGGGGCATTCTACCTCTGAGCTACATCCCCAACCCCATTTTTATTCTTTATTTTGAAACGGGGTCTCACTAAGTTGCGGAGGCCTCACTAAGTAGCTGAGTCAGGCCGCGAACCTGAATCCTCCGGTCTCAGCCTCCCAAGTACTGGGATTACAAGCGTGCGCCACCACGCCCGGCTAGTGAATTACAGATCTTGACAGAAGTAGATCTAGGTTGTAAGATGGTACATGAAGTCCTCGTTGGTTTTTAAGCTTTAGATATGAGACAACCACAGGAATTTGTGTTAGTGGAGCAATTGAAATACAAATCTACATTTTAAAGGTATGAGTGTTGATATATCCTCCTTCCCAGCCTATGAGCACAGCTCTTGTCTATCAAATTATTCGCCTCTAGTTTTGCTGACTCTCCATGATATTTCCCCAAGTCCAACTAAAAAAAAAAAAAAAAAAATGAGGCTTCTTACCCACTTGGCTGCCCAACCACAATTTTATTTTGTTTTAATTTTTTTTTTTTTTTGCGGTACCGGGAATTGAACTCAGGGGCGTTCTACCTCCACGCTACACCCCCGGCCCTATTTTTTTATACTTTATTTTGAAATTGGGTCTCACGAAGTTGCGGAGGGCCTCACTAGGTAGAGAGAGAGAGAGAGCTGAGGCTGACCACGAACCCGAATCCTCCAGTCTCTGCCTCCCAAAGTACTGGGATTACAAGCGTGCGCCACCACGCGTGGCCCAACCACAATTTTATAAAGAATAAGTGGATGATGTTGGGTGTGATGGCGCATGCCTGTAATCCCAGTACTTAGGAGGCTGAGACAGGAGGATCGTAGGATCAAGGCCAGCTTCAACTTAGCGAGGCCATTTCAAAATAAAAAATAAGCCGGGCGTGGTGGTGCACGCTTGTAATCCCAGTGCTTGGGAGGCTGAGACCATAGGATCCGGGTTCGCGGCCAGCCTCAACTACTTAGTGAGGCCTCTGCAACTTAGCGAGACCCTGTTTCAAAATAAAGAATAAAAAATAGGGCTGGGGGTGTAGCTCGGAGGTAGAATACCCCTGGGTTCAATCCCCAGTGCCAAAAAAAAAAAAAATTCTGGGCTCAAGTGACCTTCTGCCTCAGCCTCCCAAGGAGCTGGGACCATCACCAGGACTCTTCGATTCAGAGTTAGAGAAATAAACACCGGACCTGGGAAGAATTTAGGCACAGGGGAGGCTATATTAGGGGCTTCTGCTCCAGCAGCAGGGGGCAGCACGGAGGTGACCAGGGTTAGTCCTATTTTTTATTCTTTATTTTGAAACACGGTCTCACTAAATTGCGGAGGGCCTCACTAAGTAGCTGAGGCTGGCCGCGAACCTGCGATCCTCCTGTCTCAGCCTCCCAAGTACTGGGATTACAGGTGTATGCCACCACGCCTGGCTGAATAACTTATTTTTACCATGGATTTGAGATACTACTTGAGTCATTTAATAATTTTCCCTATATGTTTGGGACAAGCTCTGTCCTGTCCGTTACATAGAATTGCTCATCTGTTCATGTGCAACCACACACACATTGAATTAATGTACATTATGAATTTGTCTTCATATCTGCTAAGGCCAGTGCCATTTCATTAATCTTTTTGTATCAGAAATTCCCTAGATATTCTTATTTCTTTCTATACAAACATTAGACTCAGTTTGTCTAGTATGCAAGAAATTGTGGCAGTATTTTAAATGGGATTTTATTCAATTTATGGTTGAACTTAGTTGAATTGAAATCTTGATATTGAACCTTTCTTTTCAAGAATATGGTATATCTTTCCCTTTGTTAAATCTTCTTTTGGGGTTCTCAGGAATATGTTAAAATTACTGGTAGAGAGATCTTGCACATTTGTGAAGTTTATTCTGTAGTTCATCTCTCTTGCGGATATCTTAAATGAAGTCCTTTCTATTACCTCTTACTAGTAATTATTTGGTTACATTAGAGCTCTTGGTTTCTATTTACTAATCTTGTCATTTGCCTGATATTCCACGTCATATATACTTTTTGATTGTTTTTTTTCCATGTAAATACTCAGGAACCTGCAAATACATTTACTTTTTCTTATCTGGTGCTGCTATTTTTTATTTTCTCCTCCTGTCTAATTGCATTGGCTAGTTCCTCCTGAGCAATAATAAATAGGAAGAAAGGACATCCTGACTTTAAAAAGTGTAGTTTTGGGCCGGGCGTGGTGGCTCACGCTTGTAATCCCAGTACTTTGGGAGGCGGAGACCGGAGGATCCGGGTTCGCGGCCAGCCTCAGCTCGCTCTCTCCCTCTCTCTCTCTCTCTAGTGAGGCCCTCCGCAACTTCGTGAGACCCGGTTTCAAAATAAAGTATAAAAAATAGGGCTGGAGGTGTAGCGCGGAGGTAGAACGCCCCTGGGTTCCATCCCCGGTACCAAAAAAAAAAAAAAA
>PVJS01026853.1:14154-26767 GCA_004027185.1 Glis glis | reverse complement strand
GTAGCGCAGAGGTAGAACCCCCCTGGGTTCAATCCCCGGTACCGCAAAAAAAAAAAAAAACAATTAGAAATAAAATTAAAACAAATTATTTGTACATTTTTTAATATGTTCTCGTGTTGTCTTTGGTAAGTTCTATCTTAGCCCTCTGTAGTAGATAGGTCCAACAATAATTATTTTATTCACATTTTAGGGAAGAATGAACTAATCTGAAGTGAATAAGCAATTTGTCTAAAGTAGGGGGTGTCAAACTACAGCCTGTGGACCAAATCTGTCCTACTGCTTGATGGTTTTGGGCCTGCAAATCAAGAATTTTTTTTATATCTTTAGTGTTTGGGGCAAAAAAGAATAGTTTGAGGACATGCAGATGTTATATGAAGTTCAAATTTCAGTGTCCATAATTAAAGTTCATTGGAAGACACACTTATTCCTTTATGTATTATCTGTGGCACTGTGGCAGAGTTGAGCAGCGACATCAGAAATTGTATGTGGCATTCTCCTCCTTGCTCCATATGACAGCGGCGTACTACACATCTTAGTGGTGTGGTTATAATTCAATAGTATTTCCAGTTCCACATGTATTGCTGTGCTGTAACAGTTTTTTTTTATTACTATTGCATACCTATCCTGTCAAAAGAAGAAAAGGTGAGAATGTCTTGCCTTTTTTTTTTCCTGTTTTTGGTGGTGTTGGGGATGGAACCCAGGGGCATTCTACCTCTGAGCTACACCTTCAGCCCTATTTTATTTGGAGACAGGGTCCTGCTAAGTTTCTGAGAGCCTCACTAATTTCCTGAGGCTGACTTCGAACCTGCGGATCCTCCTGTCTCAGCCTCCCACATACTGGGATTCCAAGTGTGCACCACCATGCCCAGCTGAATCTCTTGCGTGCGTGCGTACATGTGTGTGTGTGTGTTACTTGGGGATTGAACCAAGGGTTATTCTACCTCTGAGCTATACCACCAGCCCTATTTTATTTTATTTTATTTTTTTGTGGTACTGGGGATTGAACTCAGGGGCATTCTACCTCCGAGCTACACACCCAGCCCTATTTTTTTTATTCTTTATTTTGAAACAGGGTCTCACTAAGTTGTGGAGGGCCTCACTAAATAGCTGAGGCTGGTCACGGACCCATATCCTCCGGTCTCAGCCTACCAAGTACTGGGATTACAAGCGTGCGCCACCACGCCTGGCTTCCTATTTTATTTTTTATGTTGAAACAGGATCTCACTAAGTTGCTAAGGCTGGTCTCGAACCTGCGATCCTCCTGTTTCAGCCTCCCAAATACTGGGATTACAAGATGTGCCACCATACCCGGTTTGATACTCTTGCTTTTAAAGGATAGTGGATTATTTAATCAAAATAAATGATTTTATTATACTCTTCTAAAAGAATACAACATATATTACCATTACCAGACTCAGTAAAAGCAACTCTTCTACAAATTTAAAATGTAATGTCTCATCAGAGAGGAAATTTTCACATAAAGATAGGTGTGTATGTGCACACATGCAAAAACTGAAAATGAGGCCACATCCAAAGAAAAATTTTGAACGGCTCACTTGTTAGCTGAGCAAGGAGAATCATTTACTAATAGTAAATTAATTAAACTGTTTTATTATAGCAGCCAAAGTAATGTGTTAAGAAAATTAAATTTATGTAAGAATATTAGCCTTTTGTTGGCAATCGTTACTTTAAGAATTGAGGACATTAGGCTTAACATCAATAGTCAATTTAAGATTAAGATAACGATTCTAAGTGAATTTCCTTGGTTCTTGATCAGTCAACAGATACTATTGATGTTTGATCAGTTGTCTGTCAAGAAGACAATGCTGAGTTTGAAGTGACTGAAGAAGTAATTAGCTTTCATGAAAAGTGTGTGTGGAACATCCACAGAGAAGAATATGTTCAAAGAAGTTGAGAAAATACTAATTCAATATAATCTGAAGTGAAATCTATTAAGATGTACTACATCTGGTAGTGCTATAAATATATGTGGAGCAGTAAAGGGATTTAATTGGAAAATTTTTCAAAAATTACAAAATGTAAAGGTTTTTAAAGCCTATTATTATTAATTGTGTTATTTATCAGCAGGGTGAGTGAGTGTGTGTGTGTGTGTGTGTGTGTGTGTGTGTGTGTTTCTGGGGATTAAACCCAGGGGCATTCTACCTATAAGTTACACTCCCAGCCCTTTTTTTATTTTATGTTTTGAAACAGGGTCTTGCTAGGTTGCTGAGAATCTAACTATAATGCTGAGGCTAGCCTCAAACCTGCCATCCTCTTGTCTCTGCCTCCCAAGTACTGATATTAGAGGTGTGCACCGCCATACCTGGCTATCAGCAGGTATTTTTTGGAAAACATTTGAATCTATCATTTATTATTGAACCAATATGAGTGAACTTCATTTGCTCTCAGGAAGAGATCGTTCACCAAGTTTTTTCCTCCCAGAAATTTAAGCTATTTTTCTTGCTCTCCCATCTATCAGTTTGATTATTGCATTTTTAAAATTTGAGCTTATGGTTAAGAGTCAAACTTCTAAACAAGGAGAAATTCCTTCAGTTAATATTATTGACCATCAAATGGCTTTGAAAATCAGCTTTTGATGCAAACTTTATATTGTTTCTTAATGACATTGATATTATTTCTTAATTGCAAGGCAAAGCAGTGCTTAAATGCAAAACTTACGATAATGTAATTTGACAGCGACTAATGTAGCTTGAATCATAAATAATGTCAGGCTGCTTAATGTACATCCTGTTCCATCAAAAGTTAAAAGAAGAAATGATGTCTCCATTGCCATACACATTTTAGCAGATAAATTGTCTGTGTTTAAATAACAGCTTCAGCAGTATTTTTCAGACCTTGATACAAGGACAAAGTTAATTTCCTTATTTCAACTCCATCTAATAGTGCAGTGAAGGAATTTCTACCTAATCTTGAATTCAAAGTGATTAATCTACAATGTAGTGACATGCTAAAAGGGAAATATCAAGAGAACGTTCTAATAGCATTCTATAAGTGCCTTTTAAGTGATGAATATGCCCAATTAAAATCATATGCTTATAGGTTATTTAACAGTATTTGGTAGTATCTATCTGTTTGAAGAGACATTTTCAAAGTTGAAATATGTAAACCATTATAGATGAGTGGTAGCTTATGAATATTTGTCATCAATTTTGATGATAGGGAATAATAATTTTTTTTTGCGGTACCGGGGATTGAACCCAGGGCCATTCTACCTCCAAGCTACACCCCCAGCCCTATTTTTTATTCTTTATTTTGAAACAGGGTCTCACTAAGTTTCAGAGGATCTCACTAAGTAGCTGAGGCTGGCCGCCAACCCAGATCCTCCTGTCTCAGCCTCCCAAGTACTGGGAATACAAATGTGCACCACCATGCCCGGCTGGGAATAATAAATTTGAATACCAATTAACTAAAATGTTGTTCCCCTCAAAAGAATTGCATTGTTTTATTAGGAGACCTGAATAAAAAAGAAAAACTTTTAATTATTATTCTTTTTTTTTTTTTGCGGTACCGGGGATTGAACCCAGGGGCATTTTACCTCCAAGCTACACCCCTGGCCCTATTTTTTATGCTTTATTTTGAAACCAGGTCTCATGAAGTTGCGGAGGGCCTCACTAAGTAGCTGAGGCTGGCCGCGAGCCCGGATCCTCCGGTCCTCTGGTCTCAGCCTCCCAAGTACTGGGATTACAAGTGTGCGCCACGCCCGGCATTATTCTTAATATTCTAAATGTCACCATTAAAATCTTTTTGAAATTTTATTTTTTTCGTATAAGTATCCGAATAATGACCCTCTTTTTCTCTCTTTCTTTACCCACAACGCCTAAAATATTTACCACCTGGCCTTTTACAGAGAAAGCTTTCTGGCCCCCTATGTTTCTGAAAGAAGAATAGTTTGTCTAATTAGAAATCATTTATGAATTGGGTTCATTGTTCTTTATTGCCACATTAGAGTTCTTGCATTTAGAGAATACTAAAAATGTTCAAATATGGGCATTTTTTTTTTTTTGCGGTACCGGGGATTGAACGCAGTGGCGTTCTACCTCTGCGCTACGCCCCCGGCCCTATTTTTTTTTATGCTTTATTTTTGAAACCGGGTCTCACGAAGTTGCGGAGGGCCTTGCTAGGTAGAGAGAGAGAGAGAGAGAGAGAGAGAGAGAGAAAGAGATCGATCGCGCGCACGCACATGCGTACTGAGGCTGGCTGCGAACCCGGATCCTCCTGTCTCTGCCTCCCAAAGTACTGGGATTACAAGTGTGCACCACCATGCCCGGCTAAATATGGGCAAGTTTATTGTTCCTCTAGTGTAATTTAAATTATTGAGAGCCGGGCGTGGTGGCACATGCTTGGCCACCACGTACTTGGGGAGGCTAAGACAGGAGGATCGCAGGTTCGAGGCCAGCCTCAACTACTTAGTGAGGCCCTCCACAACTTAGTGAGACCCTGTTTCAAAATAAAGAATAACAAATAGAGCTCAGGTTGTGGCTCAAAGGTAGAATGCCCCTGGGTTCAATCCCCAGTACTGGAAAAAAATTATTGAAATGCCAGGAAGAGATTCACCTGGAAATTACATGTCAGTACAGTATATCCCATAGGGTATCCTGCAACACTTCCCTCGTGTAGTAGCTGAATAACTTTGGAATTCAAGGCTTTTCATTTTTGACCTTCGTTTTTGCTTCCATATGGATGATGATGATTTGCTCAAAATGTTCCACATATGAAATCCAGCTTGTACTGTAAAGAGTTTCTATTCCACATTGTAGTGAGTCCATTGTTGGTTGCTAGTTTTAAAAAACTTTCTTTAAAAGAAATTAATACACATTTCTACATTGTGTATTTTGGCAAATAATAAATAAATAATAAATAATAAATACATAATAAATAAATAAAACGAAATTTTGCATTAATATTAATTTAGTACCTAAGAAAGATATATCTTCAACTTTTGTTTCTTAACATGATTTACCCTTTTATTTCTTTTAATGGTCCTCTGAGTTATTATCTGATGAGAATTTACAGCTGGGACAACTTTCACAAAAGAATATTTGTAATCTATTCAGAAGTCATTAACCATAATGATGAAATGATTATACTTGGGAGGCTGAGACAGGATCTCAGGTTCAAGACCAGCCTCAGCAATTTAGCAAGACTCAGCAACCTAGTGAGACCCCTGTTTCAAAGCAAAAAATAAGGGCCTGGCATGGTGGCGCATGCTTGTAATCCCAGTACTTGGGAGGCGGAGACCAGAGGATCTGGGTTCCTGGCCAGCCTCCGCTACTTAGGGAGGCCTCTGCAACTTCGTGAGACCCGGTTTCAAAATAAAGTATAAAAAATAGGGCCGGGGGTGTAGCTCGGAGGTAGAACGCCCCTGGGTTCAATCCCCGGTACCGCAAAAAAAAAAAAAAGCAAAAAATAAAAAGAGCTGGAGGTGTAGCTGACAGGTAGAATGTCCCTGGGTTCAATACCCAGTAACATACACACCCAAAAAATGATCACCTGTGAAACTATTAGCCAATATTACCAATATTATCAATTTTATCAATATTATCAATATTACCAATATTACCAATATTCTTCAGTTAGTAGTTAAGAAATAATTATTGACATTTATTTTCTGGTAGCTAATATCTCAGTAAAAACACTAAATTCTCATGATTATCTTATATTGAGCTCTAGAATTTGTTTTATTTTATTTTTTTACTTTTTTGTGGTACTGGGGATTGAACCCAGGGGCATTCTACCTCCGAGCTACACCCCCAGACCTATTTTTTTATCCTTTATTTTGAAACAAGGTCTCACTAAGTTGCGGAGGGCCTCAACTAAGTAGCTGAGGCTGGCTGCAAACACGGATCCTCCTGTCTCAGCCTCCCAAGTATTGGGATTACAAGTGTGTGCCACCACGCCTGGCTAGAATTTATTTTTAAAGTGTCCTTTTATGGAGTATTTTTGTCTCTTGACACTTTGCATCTTAATTATAGCTTCCCCCTTAAGGAAATAAAAAAGGCCTGTTTATATTAAATGGTATTAAAAACATACGTCCAGTTTCAGAGCAGATTTAGCATCTACCCTTCAGGCTGTTCTTTAATATAGAGCTCTTAAGAACGAATATCTTAAGACATTCCCCAGATGTTTTAAACTTCAGCAAACTTGTGGTTTTCTTTATTGGAATCTTTGTTTGTATATTTGGAAGATGAAAGAAAATATCTTCACAGTATCTAAACACTTTTCATATTGGTTTTAAAATGTCTTTTGATGCAAAGGCATGCATATGATAAGACTTCTACACTGATAAGTTTTCAAAATCCTTGCTTTTAGAAGGTAATATCAGAAGGAGAATTGCATTAACTGTAATATAAAAGTAATGTGTGTTGCATGTGGTCTTGAATTTACATTGCTATGTGGTTAGCATTTGTTTTGTATAGCTGTAACATTTGGTTAATTGTTTAATGGGTTATTTAATAGATTTTGTTCTTCATTACTTAGTACAGTGGGGATTGAGAATGCTTTCCATTGCACATTTTCCAAAACATTGGGACGTTTGAATTTAGAATTTTAAAGATGACAATCAGGAACCCGGTATGGTGGCACATACCTCTAATCCCAGTATTTGGGAGGCTGAGACAGGAGAATTGCAAGTTTGAAGCCAATCTCAGCAATTTAGCCAGGCCCTTAGCAACTTAGTGAGGCCCTGTTTCAAAGTAAAAAATAAAATAGGGCTGAGGGATGTGGCTCAGTGTTAGAATGCCCCAGGATTCAATTCCCAGTAATACACACACACACACACACACACACACACACACACACACACCACACATCAATCAGTAGTTCTTTTTTTTTTTTGGTACTGAGGATTGAACCCAGGGGAATTCTACCTCCAAGCTACCCCCCCAGCCCTATTTTTTAGTTTTTCTTTTGAAACAGGGTCTCACTAAGTAGCTGAGGCTGGCCTCGAACCTGCGATCCTCCTGCCTGCCTCAGCCTCCCAAGTACTGGTATTATAAGTGTGCGTCACCACGCCAGGCCTCAGTAGTTCTTTTTTTTTTTTTTCTTAAAATGTAGCCTAATTGCTAGTTGGCTGCAAAACCAACAACTAAGTTATTCCTCCACAGTGACAAAAATAGTTGGTAGTATTTATTGAATGCTTACTATGTTCATAGTAAATATATTGAAAGAGTGAAATAGTGTGAACGTGCATGCACACACACTGACACACACTTGAAGAAATCAAGTAGAAACATTTAATCTCAGTTGTTTAGAAATAATTTGATTTTGTTTTCTCTCACAGGGTAAAATCATATCTGTGTGTTAACCTGAAATCCATGTCTTATAGTTAAATTTCTCTCTAGAAACAGTTTTTATGAAATGCTTTTTTTTTTTTTGGTGGTAATGGGGTTTGAACCCAGAGGCATTCTACCTCTGAGCTACCACTCCCGGCTCAGTTACTCAATTTTTATATAAAAATAAAATTTTCATTTGTCCTTTTTTATGCCCTCCTTTTCTTTGCTGAGTTCATTTTGTCCAGATGTTTGAAGTGTCCTGTACGTTGTGGTTCCCTTCCCAGTTCTGCCACACACTTCCTATGATTTTGCCCATGTCTGAGGCTAAGTAGTAGGCAGATACAGAGGGAATAGTCTTAATTTTGAACCTACTCAGTGAATTCTTAATCCATATATTGAACTATTAAGTTCTATATGTTTATTTATTATCATAAAAACAATTTTCAGTTCTCTGAACAAATTCTCTACTTATTCATATAGATTTTGTGCATCCTTTTATTTGTTTCCTTGAATATATTAATCATCATTTTGAAGTGTCCTTAATTCCAGCGTCTGAATCATTTCTGAATCTTTCTCTTATCTTATTTCTTTTCATTTTTAGTCAAATTATTTTACCTCTTGACATAGCTTTAAGTTGTTTATTGTTTACCAAATAGATTCATATAAGAACTATAAATCCTTAAGATAGTATCTTCTACCAGAGTGTTCAACCTTTTCTCCCTGAGGCAGATATGGAATGAGGGGAGTGTTGTTCACCTTAATAAAATCAAGACTAAGCTAGGTCAAAGGTAATTTTTCAGTTTTGGTAGTTCAGACTACCCTGTTTGCCTCTACTGCAGCCCAAACCTCTAGGACTTTTAAGTGAGGCCAGTGAGTTGTGTGTTTTTTGTTTGTTTGATTTTTGTGGTACTGGGGATGGAACCCAGGGCATTCTACCTCTGAGCTACACCCCCAGCTCTGCTTTATTCTTATTTTGAACCAGGGTCTCACTAAGTTGCAGAGGGTCTCACTAAATTGCTGAGGCTGGCCATGAACCTGAAATCCTCCTGTCTCAGCCTCCCAGGTACTGGGATTACAAGTGTGCGCTACCATGCCCAGCTGACCGGTGACTTCTTGTCCCATTAACTCTGAGATAGTCTATTCACCCGAACAAGGGCACCAAAATGCCCTCCGAGGTTTCCAGGTAAATTCTTTATTCTTCTGCCCCATATACCTTCAAAATTTGACAAACATCTCAAGGGGGAAACTGACCTTTTGTTCTAAACCTTCAAGTTTCCAATTTTATGGCTTTGGCCGATGTAATTGTTAAAATCCCTACTGTTTCTCCCCCTTGCCCTCCACCCCATCCCTGTGTTCTACTAAACCAAAAGTCTGAATTACCAGCTTCTAAATATAACTAGTGTAGATACATGCTTTTCCCAACGGCGAGGAGAAAAAGTGCCTCTAGATCCTAGTTTTTATTCTCCACTTCTTGTGGGGTTTTCACTTCTTGACTATATGTTTCTAGTTCCTCTTTTCCTGGCCTGTCTTGTTTAGTAGGCAATGCCAGACTAGGAGAACTTTTTGCTTTTGAGGTGATTATGGTTAATTAACCTCCTTAACTTACCATTCAGTTTCAGAATTAAACAAATGTGGTACAGGACAAACCAGCTGTATGTTTGAGGTTTGGGAAATGTCCAATTTTGTCCCTCTATCCTCATTTTACTGGCTGCAAATGTGGGCAGGTGGGACAAAAAGCTGATAGTTCGGGCCTGCCCAGTGAACAGTTCTCACCTCTCTGGAAATGTCTCCACTTTGTCCTTGTTGCTTCCATAGCTCTTGGTACCTTTAACAATATGGATTATGATTTAGATGGATTTCCTAGTTATTGTCAGTAGGAATGTTGGCTGTGATACACTTTATGCTACTCAGAACCTGAAGTTCAATATATTTTGATGGGATTTAGATGTTTGAATAAGTGTTCCGATGAATAATATTTTAAAAAGTTTGGCAGAAGCCGGGCCTGGTGGCGCGCGCTTGTAATCCCAGTACTTGGGAGGCTGAGACTGGAGGATCCGGGTTCACGGCCAGCCTCAGCTACTTAGTGAGGCCCTTTGCAACTTAGTGAGACCCTGTTTCAAAATAAAGAACAAAAAATAGGGCTGAGGGTGTAGCCCAGAGGTAGAATGCCCCTGGGTTCAATCCCCAGTACCGCAAAAAAAAAAAAAAAAAAAGTTTGGCAGAGAGAAATGATTAGTTATTGCTTGATTACCTTCTCTCTGTATCTGTTACATATGTTTGTAGAACTTTTCTATTATGATCAGAGAAACTCAGGCCCCTATAAACCATGAACTCCCTGGTAGAAATAACAGCAGAAAGCAAACCAATAAAGGGTGGGAGGAGAGTATAATATGTGTTTTGGAACTGCCTGTGGACATGTGGATAACATTCTAGTTTACCAAGTGACTACACATGTCATTTTGAGAACCACTAGCCTGTAGTATTTTTCTTTTCCTTACATATGATTTTCCCTTGTATGGTTTAGAGCTAAATGTCAAACAATTTACTCTTTAATGAAAATTGTAAGTTGGTTTAGTGAAGTTTCGTTGTGTTTTTGCAATGGGTAGAAACTTAATGCACATATCATTTAGAATAATCATTTTATTTTAATCATCTATTCTTATATACAAAGTGCTTTTCAAGATGATATTTGATTATCTCACATGCAAAGAACTTCATTCATCTTCAGAGTTATAAATGGGAATAATTAAACATTTAAATAATTTAGAGTTGAATAAGGGCTTATCTAAGCAACACATGCTTACAACCACTTTCTTATCAAAGAAAATAAAATTAGAGGTTAGAGAACTACCTTTAAATTACAAGCCTTATGAACTAATAGCTTAACCTTAGTTTTGAATGACTGTTACTTTTCCCATCTTTTTAAAATATGCTTAAATATAAACACATGTGGGAAATGTTCTTTTGGCTTTTATCAAACTGTCATTTAAGTGAATTTTCCTCAACCTCACTAAACATTTGTGGTAAAAGATTTCAAAGCTTTGAATCTTAAAATTTGCCTATGGATTTTCCCCCTGTGTTACTCTATTAACATTTGGTCTTAATAAGTATAACCTGTTTAGAATTACTGATGTTTAAAATTTATTAACCTGTTTAGAATTACTGATGTTTCGAATTTATTATTTGTTTAGATGAGAAGTTTAGGAAAGACTTCATCAAAAACCCTGCTTGGCAGTTATGAATGCTTCCTTAAGGAAGATAAATTTTTGGAGTTTTCTCTAAAGATTTTAACCATCCTAACCATCATATATCTATCTACATGAATGTTTAATTGTTGGTGCTTGTTTCTATGCTGTGGTGATATTAGCACAATGTGAGTGCTCCCTCCCTGACTCTTCCCTTGAGTGGCTTTACTTTCTGTGAAAATGGAGAGCACTTGCCCTTAGATAGAACTAGAAATTATAAAGTATGGGGTTTTGGATATTTTCCTGTTGGTAATTTGGGGGAGGGTGCTGGAGATTGAACTCAGGGGAATTTTCCCTCCGAGATACACCTCCAGCCCTTTTTAATTTTTTGTATTTGAAACAGGGTCTTGTTAGGTTGCTGAGGTTGGCCTTGAACCTGTGATCCTCCTGTCTCAACCTCCCAAGTACTGGGATTACAGTTGTGTGCCACCATGCCTGGCAAATTCACCCTTTTTTATGTATAAAATTCTGTGAATTTTAGCAAACATGTACAGTTGTGTAGCCATCACCAAAATAGGCAACTTCCATTGCTCTGAAGACTCGTGCTTCCTCTCAAGTCTTCCCTAACCTTAGCCCCTGGCAGCTTATTTCTGTCCCAATGGTTTTGTCTTATCCAGAATGTCAGGAAACTGAAATTATATTGTGTGTGACCCTTCTGGCTTCTTTCACATAACATAGTGCTTTTGAGAATCTTCTGTGTTGTTGAAGGTACTAGTTGTTCATTTCTTCATATTGTTTAGTAGTGGTCCCTGTATGAATATATCACAATTTATCTACTTGCTAATTGTGTATCAGTTTGTTTATCCACTTGCTAATTGATGGATATTTGGCTTTTTTCAAGTATTTGTAAATAATAAGGCTTTTACAAATGTTTGGGTACCTGAGTTAATAAGTATATATTTAATTTTCTAAGAATTGCCAAATTGCTGTAACATTTTGCATTTCCATCAGTAATGTATGAGGGTTTCAGTTGTTTCACATCCTTGGTAGCACTTAGTAATTTCATTATTTAGCATTGTCTGCTCTTTTGAAAAAGGTTTATAATAGATGTATCTCCTTGTAATTTTAGTTTCCATCCCTTAGTGACTAATATTGTTGAGATCTATACTTGGGCTAGGCATGTGGCTCAGTGGTAGAGTGCTTGACTAGCATGCCTGGGGCCCTTGTTTCAATCCCTAGCATATGGGAGTCAGAGACAGAGACAGAGAGAGAGACAGAGAGGTTTATTTAACATCTGTAGCTTTTCTTTGGTAAAACTTTTGTTACTCTTTTGTTCTGCTGTTGATCAAATTGTTTTCTCATTATTGATTTTTGAGAATTATTTATGTGTTCTCAGTGGTATATCCTTTTCAAAGATAGAATTTATAATAAATGTGAAAAAATCTATTATATACCTATCTATTTTTTTCTTTTTTGTAGTGCTGTGGTTTGAACCGAGGGTCTCACATATGCTAGGCAAAAGCTCTACCACTGAGCTACACCCCAGTCCTATAGTGGGTATATTTTAGAAATAATTGCCAGTCATGCCTATAATCCCAGTACTTGGGAAGCTGAGGTAGGAGGATCACAGGTTTGAGGCCAGTGTTCAGTAATTTAGTGAGACCCTGTTTCAAAATTCAAAATAAAATAGGGCTGGGGTGTATGGTTAGAGATAGAATGCCCCTGGGTTCAATCTACACACAACACACACACACACACACACACACACACACACAGAGAGAGAGAGAATCCTGTGATTTCTAAGGTAGAGTGAATTTATATAGCTATATTAGCATTTTCCAACAAATATTGCTTTTCTTTTATAATTTGATTTTCTTTATTTTTGTGTGCTAGATATTCTTTATTTCTGAGTGCTTTTCTAAGTTGAACAGGCATATCACAATGAATAATCGTTTTATTCCATGCTTGTGTTTCTATAATCCAATTTCTTAAAACTCATTGAAAAACTTACCATTAGTTCTTTATTCTAATTTTATTTTTTTATTTTTTATTTTTTGTGGTACTGGGGATTGAATCCAGAGGCATTCTACCTTCAAGGTACACCCCCAGCCCAATTTTTTTTTTTTTTTTTTTTTT